>CM024719.1:27910448-27944994 GCA_014182545.1 Eucalyptus globulus
GCATGATGATATATGCATGACGATGAGATGTGCATGGATACATGGTAATGATGATAGTACATGTGATATGATGATATGATGATGATGTTACATGCATGGATGCATGGTATTGATGATGGTACATGTGATATGATGATATGATGATGATGTTATACGCATGGATGCATGGTAATGATGATGCCATATGTGACATGATGATGGTAAGTGTATGATATGATGGTGATGTCTATATGATGATGATGTACATGAGGTATGATGACATGTGCATGATGCCATGGTATGTTGTGCATGGATGCTTGTATGACATGTGATGCTATGATTGTGATGATTGCACGACATGATGTATTGAGTGGTTTATTGGTCCTTTACCCGCTGAGTGGTTATACTCACCCCTTTTGGGAATAACATTTCGACTAGATAAGATACCTCTCGCCCACTGCTACCGGTAGATAAATCAAGTGGTTGGATATGATTGTGAGGAGGAGGATAGCAAAGGGAGGAACTTTTGGACGCTGACACTGATCGATGGACATTAAGTATTCGACTGTTGGAGAAGATGTCGGTCATATTTTGAAGTATAGCCGAGTATAGAAACATTGGCATTTCGATGTACCGACTAAAGATGTCCGTCTGCTTTATGTAAATAAATGTGTTCGGCTTTAACTTTTATAAGATGTTTAGTAGGTGTGCATTGTTTTCTGAATATAGGGAAGGGAGTTTGTTGGATGTGCTTCCGTATATGAATTGCGCAAGGGACCTATCAAAAAAAGAAGTGTAAACCCCCTATGTTGTATGGACCCGCTGCAATTGAAATGGTGTCAGAGTGACATGTTATTAGGAAAAGTAAATGGTAAGTGAACTGTGGCGACCCTAATCGGATCGGGGGCCGTCGAGGGGTGCCACATAGTGGTATATGCATGATGGCATGGTGAGATATGCGTGACTACAAAGTGACATATGCACGACCACATGGTGATGTATGCTCGATAGCATAGATGATATGTGCTTTATTCATGATATCTTAATGGTCTTGCTTGTTACATTGTGTAGTTTTATGGATCTTTACTGCTGAGTGGTTGTACTCACCCCTTTGGGGACTAACATTTCAGATTAAGCGATGCCTCTAGCACCTGTCACTCATGGTACGTTTTATGTAGAGGTCGAGCGCTCGGAGCACCCCTGTGTCGGTGTTCATGGTTTGGTGTTTATCCACGTGCGTGTTTTGGTCATGTACAATGCGGGCTTACCTGATGGCCTCATAGAACAAGAGTTTCTGTCTGTCCATGTTCGCCGAGATAGGAGGATGATGGGGATGCTGCTGCCGTCGCCGGCCGATGCACCGGGATGGGTGTGATAGGAGCATGTGACTGGTGGAGGTTCACACATTTTGGGATGGCCGACACTAGCTGATGGATAGATATACACGTTTGATGTATAGTCGGGTTCTTTTTGGGTTTAGCCGAGCTTACTTAAAGTCTTGGGCCTTTTCTTATACCGACTTGTAAAATCCATCTTATTATGTAAATAAAAGTGATTTGGCCCTAAAATGCATATACATATATATATATATATGAAGGGTTGTAGTGATGTGTATTGCATTGTATCATTTAGTTTGTGTACAGGTTTGGGAGGTGATAAGTATGCTTCTGTTATATGAGTTGCGCTGGGACCGGTCTAAAAAGTGTAAACCCCCCGGTTGAATGGACTCGCTTCAATTGAAATGGTATCATAATGGAATGGTATTAGGACAAGTGATAGGTGAGCAGGCTGTGGCGACCCTAGCGGATCGAGGGCCGTGTCGAGGGGTGCCACAGCTGTGCCCATCGGGCTGAGATTTACCGCCTAACTTGGAATAGGCTATGCCCTTTGGGCCGTGATTGACCGCCAAAGTAGCATGTGCCTATCGGGCCGTGATTTACCACCAAACTTGAAATAGGTTGTGCCTATTGGGCTATGATTTACTGCCGAACAATTAGTAAGACGTGCCTATGGGGCTGTGATTAATAGTGGGAACGAGTGGTTGATTGAGATATAGTGTGATGCGTTCCAATTGTTGAGTGATGATTGCACGTATATGAGATATGACTTATGTTACCGTGCAGGAAGGACAGAGGCAAGGCAAGCCCTCTGAGTGGTGTGTGGCTAGGCTACCCTGGGTGCATTTCATTCCTAATAGGGGTTTAGGGGGTGAACTCGCTGAGACAATGTCTCACCCCATTGTGGGTTTATCTTTTTAGGTCCTTAGGTGGTGGTTGTGGAGGACCCGAAGCCCCGGAGTCTGTGGAGGTGGAGTCTAAACGATCAATGTGTGTGTCTGACTAGTATGTCTTAGGACAACTACTTTTTGAGAGCCGACCTTTTGTAGACTTTTGACTAGACTCATTTTGTAACTAAACAATGTTGTTTATAAAAGTTGGCTTTTATGAAATGTTGTCCTACTTTCCTATCCCATGATATTTGTTATCAGGGGTTTATTGTTTCGCTTCAGCATGTGCATTAATAATGAATAGGTCGGCGACGCGTCCTAGGAATGTCGCATTTATATCGATCGAAGAGAGGGATGCGTGCGTGCTCGAGGATCAGGGTGTGACACCCACCGAGTCAACCCTCCCCAGCAAAGCTCTAGAAGTTGATTCCTCCATCGTGGTTCACCTTTCATCGATTCTCCAGCTCGTGGTCACACGTCCTTCCCTCCGTTGTCTTCTCCACTCACCGAACAGCCCAGCACCCTTCAGCAAACTTTAGCCGTTGACTCCAGCAGCTCCTTTGACACATCCCTTCTCTGCCAATTTTGCTCCTTCACTGTTGCTCCTCACGCCATCAACGGCCCAGCCAATCTTCAACCACTACAGCCCACGAAAGTCTTGTTGCTTGCCAGCTTAAGTCCAGAATCAAGCAACCTTCCCACCTCTAGTTAAGCCCACATCTCAGCCTCAAACCGAGCCGAAGCTAGCCCACTTGGCTCAACCAGCAGCAACCGTGAGCCTTACGGGGCCGTTTTCAGCCCGATCCAAGCCACCTTTGGTGCTGCCATAAGATCGAGTTTCGGCCGCCGTCACACCGCCATCGCCATGGACTCACCGGCCCTCAAAACTGGTGAGTTTACTCACTAAACTCTGATTAGGGAGTTAATGATGCTTAAGGGTTGATTAGTTTAGGCTAAGTATGATTTAGGTGGTTAGTTAGAACATATTAACGATTTAATTGAGGAATTTGTGTGCAAAGCACAAGGTCCTTAGCCAGGATTGATTGATTGTGTGCTGGTTAAGAGAATCCATAACCCATTGTGTGTTGAGTGGGCGATTCTCTTCTATGGAAAGCCCTCAGGTTGCAGCCAAAGCTAGACCGATGCTCCTTTGTTTAAGCCGTCTAGGAAAGACATAGCCATGGTCAATGGGATGAGACGATGCCCGGCTACACCGGAAGACTATTGTGTGATGGTTAGATCATGCCTGTGTGGCCCTAATCAATTGAAATGCATGATAAGCCATGCTTGTGTGGCTGTAATCACATGGAATGCATGATGGAATGAGTTAAACGCGTTGGATTATGGGGTGAAATTGTGTCACACGGTATGGAATGTGTCATAACAATTTGGTCTTATAATCGGGACCTCTGTGGTAGATTGATGGATGTATTTGATTGATCGAGATGTGGTGATTGACGAAGATGTGATTTGAGACACTCCAATGGATCGAGTGTTATTATTGCATGTATGTGATATATGAATTGTACTGACGTGCAGAAGGGAACTGAGGCAAGGTAAGTCCTCTGAATTGTGTGTATAGGCCGCCCCTAGGTGTATTTCCTTCCTAATAGGGGTTTAGGGAGTGAACTTGCTGAGACATTATTGCACCCCATCGTGGGCTTAACTTTTCAAGTTCCTAATGTGAAGAACCTAGAGCTTGAGGTAGAAGGGTCAGGAGCATGGGTGGCTCAGAAGTTCTTGTTGGAGATAGACCTCCTATACATAGACCCTGAAGTTGACCTCTGTTTGTAAGCTAGATTGTTTATAAAAGCTGGGTCAATTGATTTGAAATTTGTTGTCCTACTTTTCTATCCCACATTTATTATGGTCAGGGGATTAGTAATTCACTTCTACATGTGTATTAAAATGAATGGGCCGGCGACACGTCCTAGGATGTCGGAAATTTATCGACCACCAAGGGATGGTTACGTGCTCGAGGATCGGGGCGTGACACCCTGACCTAAAGTCTATCTTAGAAAAGACTAAACTTCCTTGCAATTGGTCAAATAGATTGTCAACTCTAGGCAACGAGTACTTATTCTTGATTGTCATTTGATTCAATTGCCTATAGTCAATGCAAAGGGGCATTGACCCATCATTCTTCTTTACAAATAGGACCGGTGTATCTCATGGGGATGTGCTTGGCCTAATAAATCTTATATTGAGTAATTCTTGCAACTGTACTTTCAACTCATTTAGTTATGCTAAAGCCATTCTATACAGGGCTTTTGATATCAGTTAGTTCCAGGCATCCGTTCGATTACGCACTCGATTTCCTGCTCCGATGGTAGTCCAGGTAGTTCTTCAGGAAATACGTTCAAAAATTCCTAAGCCACTTTAAATTTTATCGAGTTTAGCTTATTCTTTAGTATGGTCCTTTACTATTGCTAGGTATCCTTGACACCCTTCATTAAGAAATGCATGTGCCCCTACTACCAAAATGAGGGTCATTGAGGGGTTTGTCTAATCTCCATAAAATTCAAAACTAGGCTGATCAAGTGGGTTGAATTGAATCATCTTTCAATAACAGTCCACCCTAGCCCATTGTTTACGAAGCCAATCATTCCTTACGATGGTATTAAAGTCATACATGACCATCACTACTAGGTCTATTTCTCGATCTCATCCACCTATAGATATCATACATTTCATGCATACTGATGTAAACAATACGACATCTTTTAGTGGCATAGAAATACAGAGAGGCGTATCAAGGGGTTTGGTTTCTATTTCACCCAATTGTCTATATCTTTCAGACACAGAGGAATGTGTAGCATCCGTGTCAAATAATGCATAAGCTTTCTTGTCATTTATAGAAATCATACCCAAGATAATGTTTTTGGAAGCTTTTGCTTCCTTTTGGGTGACCGCGTAGACCCGTCCTTGTATTGGCGACCTCTGTGGATTTCCTTGTGGAGGTGGTCCACTTGCACGTTGTTACATTTGTCACGCCTGATCAACATTCGATTGCAATCCTCCTTGTGGACAGTCCGTTCTAAAGTGACCCTTCTGCTCACATCCAAAATACCTCTGGTGATCTAGGCAGGGTCCTGGCCCATGTTGTTTGCCACACCTTCAACATGGATTATTTTGATATGGCACTTTACCTGTGGCGTAACCACTCTTGGTCCTCCTGAAATTTCCAAAATTTTGCTTCTTCTTAGGATCCCAAGGTAACTCTCGGGTTGGATAGGGTCTTTTACCACATCGGGTGTCACCTAGTGTCATTTATCACCCTGATTATATCCGTTCCTTGTTTTTCAATTGTTCCCTTATTACTTCTTGCTCCACAACTTGGGCTCGTTCATAAATTTCATTATAATCTCTTATGTTCAGAGGCACCAGTTGTTTCTTGATGTCCATTCTCAGGCCCTTGAAAAATCTCTTAGCTTTTTCCTCTTAGTCTTCTACAAACTTAGGAGCATACATCGATAGTTCATAAAATTTTGCTTCATATTGGTCTACCGTCAACTCCTTTTGTTCTAGTTGAACAAATTCTATTATTTTCTTATCCTTGGCATAGTCAGAAAAATACTTTCTATTAAAAACCCTAACTAATTCATCCCATGTCACTGCAGTACTAGGTGGGAAGATCGTGTCTCTTGAAGCCCTCCACCAATGTTTGGTGTTTCCTTCCAATTGGTACTCTGCAGGTTATCCTCTCCATGTCGTTGCAATTCAACAGCCAGAAGATCTTCTCTATCCCATCGATCCACTCTTTTGCCTCTTTAGGACTCCCTACTCCGGTAAACTTGGGTGGCCTCAATTTTAGAAATTCCTCCACCAACCCTTGAGTACAACATTCTGCTTCACGTTGTTATTGGGCTTGCATTTCCATCATATTCCCTATGTTGGCAAGCGCTTGTACAATATCTTCCATTTAGGGTTCTGCCCTCGAAGCAGTGGCTTCAGTCTTTGATGAGGGAGAACTTCCTAATCGTACCATACTTTCCTGCAGATTATAGAGTATCCACCACACAAACAACTAGTGACCCAATGTCACTAATGGACTAATAAGGGAGTGTAACGTTCATGCATTACTGAAATCATTTAAGTAACATACAAATGTTACTAGTATGTATGGGTAACTCACAATCGTTACCGAGCCTTACGAATGAAAATTAGTCACCTGTTTTTCATAGCCACATCAACTACATGCACTTAATGCCTTATTGTGTGCGATCATAACTCTTTTTACAACTAACGCACCTTATCACTCCAAACAAACCTAGGCTCTAATACCACTCCTGACTTTTACGACCTGTGACAACCCTTGGTCCGTTAGGGTCGTCATGACCGTCTATTGTTATTACTATTATTTTTATGCGAAAGTGTATAATGATAACTCCATTATAACTTAAATCGATGCACACGGAAATATAGAACTAGGCACTTTTATTTATTTATATCTTTTAGACGACCTAAGTCGGTACATTAGGGTCAAAAAGTTCCTTCTTCTGACTGTCACCAAAACACTCCTTACCATCTTACTGGCTATCTACATGGCTGTCTATGTAGCACGTCCTGGTCTTGCAAAAAACGCCACCTTTGTCACCCAGGTCCTCCTACTACTCGACCCCACTATCACCGTTGTCATCGTCTGGGAGTGGAAGTGGTCCCACCATGCACCCATTGACCTAGGCGTATAGTGCAATAAACCCCCTCAGCACAGGGCTTGATGGAAGACCAGCATCCACCATCAGGATCACAGTGATCTGGACGAATGTAACATCAGAGAAATCGGGGTCGACTTACTCCACTTGGTCCCACGTAAGATCGCTGGGGATGCCATAGAGCATCGTGGAGGACGCGGGTTGTAGAAGCATATTTACATGTCTGAAAAGTAATAATCCCCAAGGGGTGAGTACAACCACTCATCTGATGGAAATCCTAAACATGCAATATACGAAATCAAAGTAGCTCAATTTACAGCAACTCTAAAGGAATTTCACAAAAATGACACATGAAGGAGTAAATAGACATTTGGGTAATTCAATAGTCCTATTTATTTTGGATCTAGCTGCCAGCATCTTCTGAAGGGACCCATGTTGCACCCCTCCAGGCATCTTGCATCCCACCAAGCATCATGAGGACCTTCGGGTTCTTATTTCATTCCTTGGGCATTTGGAGAGTGTCGGATTACACCCCTCCAGGCATCTCGTACCCCACTTGGCATCCCGAGGACCTCTGGGGCTCAATCACATTCCTCATGCATCTAGAGGGCATCATTGTCACGCCCCTCTAGGCATCGCGACACCCGGGGCATCATCGCAACGGTGGACCGACGGTATCAAATCAATTTAAATCATGGCGTAGCAACTTAAGGATTCTATTTGATGTCATACAAACATAACTAGACTGACCACCCACTGATGCATAAGTCTACGGCCATCATCCTAATCAAACCCATACTATTCTAAAATCGACTTAGTCCTACCGATTTGCCTAAGGAATATTTGTACCCGAAACACTAGACAAACCACGTAGAATTATCCTAACACAACAATACACGCCTAATTGTTATGGAACCTTGTGTGGCCACATAGCTTACTAGAACGACTATGGCCTTGACTACTCCCGTACCCCTCAATGCTAATCACCTCGGGTCTGGAAAGGATCCGCACCTAGATCAAACCGACCCACAAAGACACAACCTGTGGAAGACGAGTGCCGACTTTTCCAACGATCGATGTGTTTCACAGCCTTACAACCCGAAACCAATGCTGATTGTGTTGACGGTTGTCGCAGTACATGGCTATATGAGTCAAGATCAAACTTAGCTCTAGCTAATAGGAAGCCAACATGATTACAGCGGCAACTCGATGCATCCAAGCCGAAATTTGTTGATTCCTCTTATGGGAACTCAAGTAACGGCAGCACAACTTAATATAGAGAAATAGAAATTCCACTTGCCTTGAATCCACAGCAGTGCGAGCTAGTGGCGGAGTAGCAAGGCGACGCGAGTAGAATGATGGAAAGGCAGTGAGGTCTTTGGTTAATAGCGAGAATAGGGCATGGTGGCGGTGTGGCAAGGTGGTGCGGACGGCTAGTGTCGAATAGCGAGGCATGGTCGAAGTTGTGAGAATTTTTGTGGTTGTTGAAGATTAGCTTAAGCTTCGTGAAAATGAAGGAAATTGTGAGAGAAGGGAAAATGAGAGACGTTTTTCTTCCTTGCTTCTGCTTCTCCACCTATTGACTGTCTTGGTCAATTATCTTCAGCTTTGTGGCAACTCACAATGTGACACTCCGAACCCTTCGCAGGTCGTCACCAGCGCCAATGTTACTCCTTATTACCTTTCTGCTTTGAAGAAGATGGGTCGTAATTTAAAGACACATTTTTTTTCTTTTTAAAAACAAAACGGTCCCAGCGCAACTCATTAGCGGAAGCAATTTAAAACATCACCATCTCTCCCCCTACCAACCATGATACAAATACACACCACTAATCACCATAATTTTTATAAACAAGCCACGACACTTTATTTACATATATTTTCAAGATGGGACTTCTTTTGGGTCGGTACAACAAAAAGGAAAAGCTAGGACTTAGACACACGCACGGGTCTCACACCCAACCCGGTGCATCAGGCGGTGGCGACGGCAACATCCCTCGCATCGCTCCATCCCGACGAACATGCACGGATATGAACTCCTGAATGACAGGGTCCCCAGCCAGGCCTATGTCGTACATCACTAGACAGCGTACTCGAATAAAAGTCAGTCCGGGAACAGAGGGACAGTTTATCTCAGCACACTCGACCTCTACATCGGATGGTAGACCGTAAAATACTCCCCGCGTGACGGCAGGAAGCGGCATACTGCTAATCTGAAATGTGGGTCCCCAAAGGGGTGAGTACAACCACTCAGCAGATAAGGAAATCCAATAACAACTCAATGCATCATGCAATCATACATGCATTGCAGGCGCTACTTACCTTGAAGCCATGCTCATACTATCATGCATCATCATATCAATTTATAACACATACATGTGTATCATCATCGTATCATACATGTCATCATCATCATGACATCATTACATTACACATATCATCATCATCATGGCATCATTACATCATACATGTCATCATCATCATGACATCATCTCATTACACATGCCATATCATATGTCATCATCATTATCATCATCATGCATATCATCATGCATATCATATCATGGGCGATCATCATTATTTCACATCACATATCATCATCATCATCATCATGCATATCATCATATATATCATCTCATGGTTTAATTTCCACTTTTAGCTTTCAATCTGATCACCACATCACCCATTTCTCAATTCATCAATTTTATCATCCCATCGGGCAAAGACCTCCGAGGCTTCCGGCATTCAGCCTCCCAGGCCACCGGGCATCCAGCCCCCCACATTCCAGGCATCTCGCATCTCAACTAGCATCACGAGGCATTCCCTTTAGGTAGAAACCTCCGACAGGGCTTCCGGCATTTACACTCCCTGGCCGAGCATCCCACACCCCAAGTCCTGGCATCGCGAGGCATTCCCTTTGGGCAAAGACCTCCGACAGGGCTTCCGGCCCCCCACATTCCGAGCATCCTGAATCTCCCAGGGAAATCCGGCAATGCATCTCTATACATTCGGCCTCATCCTCCACCACAACCACTTCCTCACTTATCATTATTCACATTTACCATTATTTTGATCTCAATTTAACATGGCATATGGCGTGACATCAAACAAGTCATACTTGGCACATAATTCACACATGCATCACAACTCAATGTCATACATACACCAATATCTCATCATACATGCAACAATGCATAATTATATATTAATAAATTCAATGGAATTTATGGCCAATAAAATAATCCTTTTTATTTTATTATTTATTTATTTATTTTTAATAAATAAATATTAAATTCAATATCTATAAATTCCCAAAATTATAAAAATTCAAGCAATCATTAAACAAACCAATAGGATGACAATTTCATGCAAAATTCATGGCCAATTTGAATTTCACACAATTTCACAATTTCCACAAAACAGCACATAATATTCGGATAAAACCAGAATGCACAGTTTCCGAAGAAATTCGATTAAAATATCCATACGGCCTCCAAAAATTAGGAAAGTTTACAGAGTGCTAACCAAGGAATTTTCGTACAACTTTCATGAAGAACTACAAGCCATATTCTTTTTATATTATTTTATACAACCTCACGAAGCTTCTGGATCCATTACCGCATCGTCCAGTGTACATATCACCGAAATATTGAGATGTCACCTACCATTTCTCTTTCGTTTCCTCTGAAATTTAGATATGTTATACATCAAGGCATCCTATACAAGTTTCATGAAGAGATATAGGTCAAATAACCAGAGTCTAGTCATCATCTATGTCCATGAAGTCTCGGGTATCTCGGAATACATCACCAGAATCATCATCTTAAAGATCTAGTCGATTTACTAGGCTATACTTGTTAATTTCACTTCAAATTTGAGTATGTTATATTTTAAGATGTTTCCTACAACTTTCATGAAGCAATCAAAGTGAGATTCTCAACACAAACCAACATGTAACCACGAATCCAGCAAGAGGTCAGTAAAAACTCTCCAGATCTGAGGTCTCCGTAAAATAAGACTTTAACCCCTCAAATATCCATCATTTTTCACGAACTTTCGGTATGTGGTAGTTAAAGATGTTATCTACAACTCTCATGAAGAAATATAAGCCAAAATCGGACTTTAAACACACATGCAAGCTGAAACAAGTTACTGACTCACACGGTCCGAACAAGAACAGTCACACCATTCACACACAACTCATCCATGCTTCGGTTTTTCTCATCTAACACCCAAAAACTCAACATGCAAACGACATTCAAGAATGCAAGAGAAGCTAGAGGACTCCCACTTGCCTCTAGACCGGACGGTCGACGGCGTACAGCGGCGAACGCGGCGGCACACGGCGGACGGACGGCGGTTCCCTCCTCCTTTCTCTCTCAGCCGCTCCTCCCTCTTGCACGATCTCTCTCTCTCTCGCACACCTCTCTCTCTCTCTCTCTCTCTCTCTCTCTCCTTGGGCGAGCAAAATGGCTGGCCACCCTCTCTCTCTCCCTTCTTATACCCCTAGAGCCCATCATTGCTAATGATTACATGCCACTTAAATGGACCAATGCATGGCATCCTAGTCTAGGCCAATGCATGAGGGTCTTGTGCCACTTATCCAATTGAATTTTGAATTTGGGCTTGGGCTTCTTGGGCTTGGGCCATCCGGCCACTCTTGGGCCTCCTCTTGGGCTGGTCGACGGCTCACTTGTGGGCTTCAATGGGCCGGCCAACTTGGCCCATTAAAGTTCCACTCTTGGGCTTAAGGCCCAATTGAATTTTGACCCTTTTTTTTTTAATTCTTCTATAAATATATATTTTTTTATTTCAATTTTCAACATGGCCAAGCATAAATTATTAATCTAATGATTTTAAATTTCCACAATCATATGCACAAATCATCTAATTAAAAAGGCTAATGGCTAAAGCATAAGCCATGGAAATTTTATCACCTAATTAGGAACTTTAACACACCTTATGGCTTGGCTTTGAATTTTGGGATGCCACACACAAGGAGAGACGCGTGGGTGGACGTGGTCATCTGTGGTAACCCTCCTTGTCACTTTGAGGAAGTCGCTGAAACGTGGCTGTAGTTTGGTCAAAGTCTTCAATTCGCTGGCATGAGGAGGGAAAGGCGTGGCTGCATTCTAGGGTCAAGGTCTTCGTGGGTGGCGAGCTGAGGGGAAGCGGATGGGCTGACGTGGTGATGGTGGGAGCTCTCGGCTCTTCTCTTCATCATGAGCATGTATGCATGGGGATGGAGGAGAATTGCATGAGGAAGTAGCTTGGTAACGTACCGAAGGAAGTAGACGTTGGTCTCGCTTATGGCATTTCATGAAGAATAAATTTTAATGAGATGATGGACTAGGTGATGATCAAGCTATCATAGTACAGCGGAGACGTGATGATGAGGCGGTGTCATGGGGACGTAATGAGACGTGGTGGTTCGGTATGGTGATGGTGGTGGTGAAACGTTCTCTGTAAGTGGCACCAACAGCATAGTCCGATGGCAAGCTTATCAACACGGCATGGACCGTTAAGTATTTCGAGGCTAGGGCGAGGTCCGAATATCACAGAAAGGACCAAACTAAAGAAGAAATGAGGGAGAGGGAGCTTTGGCAAGGCCTGAACAATGCCGAACAGCTCTTGAGGATGGTTGGTCAGTCGGTTTGAGTGGTGGTATGGCGATGCGAAGGTGGTTTGGCATTGATGGTTTGACGGATGGTTGCCGGCAAAGGAAAATAAGAGAAAATTGAATAAACAAGCTTGCACAAGAGAGAACAATAAGGGCGGTGGTTCAGCTAAGGCTAGGGAGAGAGAAAGAGTGTGTGTTTTGAAAATTGCAAGTGAGGAGAAGCGAGAGAAAGTGAGAGTGAGGGGAGGTGGCCAAAAGTTTGGAGGAAGAAGGATGAGAGATAATGAGAGAAATCTTGTCCATAAATGTCCATCAAATCACAATCTTTTGACTCCATCAATCAATCAAGGAAGGCTTCTTGAAGAAGTAAGATCTATGCATTAATGGGGGGATACACACTTGAGTGCCTAGGTTTAGGTTTAGGTTAGCTAGATTGGCTTCATCTCCTCCTTATTACCGTCCACAAGCATGTGCCATCCCCTCACTTGCCCTATTCCTTTTTTACCCTTTTGTCTTTAGTTCATATGAAGGGCATTTTGGTCACTTTACCAAGATCTCACACTATTCATGCACTATTCACATCCTTGCATGCATTGAATGCCAAGAGCTTGCCAAAAGAGTGTTTGATGGGCTTGAAGGGCCCATGGGCCTCCCTTGGCCGTCCACCCCTTGGGCATGTGAGCCTTAGGCTGCCCTCTTGGGCTCAGGCCCATTAGGTCCCCACTCGTGGCCTGATTCCACTTTTCCACACTTCTATGTCATTGCAAATGAAAAACCGAGTTTTTGCCCCAAAGTGGCCTTTTTCATGCCCTCATGGTTTATCAATCCTCAAGCTAATCCCATCCGATGATCACTTGCTGAAATAATTACGTTCAGAACAAGAATGTCACAACTCTTCCCCTTTAAAGAAATTTCATCTTCGAAATTTGTAGGATGAACCACTTCTTCAAACAAATGGGAGTATTAGCTTTGCATAATGTCCTCGCTTTCCTAGGTTGATCCATCAGTGCCGTGATGTTGCCAGATGACTTTGACAAGGGAATGACTTTATTGCGCAATACCCATTTTTATTGTCCACGATTTGCATTGGTTGCTCGACTATGTTACTCTATCATCCACCTTGATCTCCTCATAACTTAGCACATGCGTTGGGTCTGGTTCATACTTTCTCAACGTGGATACGTGGAACACGTTATGAAGTTGGGCAAGATTTGGCAGTAGTGCCAAACGATGGGCTAAAGTCCTAATTCTTTCTAGAATTTGAATGGGTCCTACAAATATAGGGCTTAGCTTCCCTTTTTGGCAAAACAGGACATACCTCTCATTGGTGAGACTTTAAGGAACACGTGATCGCCAACTTGGAACTCTAGAGGTCTCCATCGTTTATCCACATAGCTCTTCTAATGACTTTGGGGTGTCTTTAACCTTTCTCGAATGATCTAGACTGCATCCACGTATTGTTGCACATCCTAATAGACAGGCATTCTATAGGCACATCCATACAATGCCTTAAAGGTACCATTTTCGATGCTCTATTGATAATTGTTGTTGTACGCTAACTTGATGAGATACAGTTGGTCTTCCAATCCTACTTTGAAATTTATGACACAGGCTCACAGTATATCCTCGAGAGTTTGGATCCTTCTCTCAGATTGTCCATTAGTCCGTGGATGATAAGCCATGTTGGACTATAGTTTCGTTCACGTGGCCGTCTGTAAGCTTTTTCAAAATATGGTGTTTAACTTGGGACCCCGATTAGAAGTGATCGTCATTGGAACCCCATGCAACCGAATTATCTGCCTCATGCATAGCTCAATATACTTATCCGTGGCATAATCCTTTCTTACTATGAATGCGGTGGCTGACTTAGTTAATCAGTTAACCACAGCCCAAATGGAATCATTACCTCTCTAACTCTTTGGCAGTCTCATCATGAACTCCATCGTGATATGCTCTGACTTCCATTTTGGGATCTCCAACGGTCGCAGCAATCCACTAGGTTTGCAATGTTGGGCTTTTACTTGTTGGCATGTTAAACACTTTGCCACGTGTCTTGTGACATCAGCCTTCATGCCATGCCACCAATAATACTACTGAAGGTTCCTATACATCTTAGTACTACTTGGATTAATTCTATAGTTGCTTCGTTGGGCATCCACTAGAATCTCTTCTTTGAGTTCCATATTGTTAGGCACATATAACTGTCCTCAAGATCCCATCATCCATTATTTAGAAATCTGGATTCTTTTCTCAAGGCTTCCTTGCATAATCTTTTGGATTTCTGGATCCGTTGATTGCGAGGTTTTAATCTTGGTTTGCACTTTGAGTTCAATTCGAAGAGTAGCCATAAGATTTGAAAGATGGCCCACCTCGAACTTGAAATCTGAATCCCGTACAACTTCGAGAAGTATCCATTCTAGAACCATCGTCTCGTGTAATTGATGACTTCCGATTGAGTGCATCCACTAACTTGTTGGCCTTCCTAGGATGGTATAGGATGTCATAGTCGTAGTCCTTGATAAGTTCCATCCAATGCCTTTGTCTCCTATTCAACTCATTTTGTGAGAACAGGTATTTCAGACTTTGATGGTTGGTGTAGATCACAAACTTTTCCCCACACAGATAATGTCTTCAAATCTTCAAATCAAAGATAATTGTTGCCAACTGCAAGTCGTGCGTCGGATAATTCTACTTGTGCAGGCCTCGATTGCCTAGACACATAAACTATAAGTCGTCAATGTTGCATTAGGATGCAACCCTATTCTTTAAACGGAGTGTTGTTGTAGATCTTGTATCCATCCGGACCAAACAATATTGTCAACATTAGGGCATTCGTCAACTTGTGCTTAGGTTCTTGAAAGCTCTTCTCACACTTGTTTGTCCATTCGAACTTCACTTCTTTCTTTAGCAGTCATGTTTGTGGCGTAGCTATTCCAGAGAATCTTTCCACGAATCATCGGTAATAGCCATCCGGTCCTAGAAAACTCCAAACTTCGATCATCATCGTAGGTCTTGGTCAATTCACGATTGCTTCGATCTTGGTAGGATCCACTTAAATTCAATCGCGTGATATCACATGACCCAAAAATGCTACTCGGTTAAGCCAGAACTTGCATTTACTAAACTTAGCGTAAAGTGCGTGTTCTCGAAGGGTTAGTAATACCATCCTTAGATGCCACTCATGCTCTTCTAGGCTCCTCGAGTACACCGACATGTTGTTGATGAAGACTACGATGAACTGATCCAGATATTTCTTAAATACTCAGTTCATTAGGTCCATTAAAGTAGCTAGGGTGTTAGTTAAACCAAAAGGCATCATCGTAAACTTGTAGTGGTTGTATCGTGTCCAAAATGTAGTCTTTGGGATGTCGTCCTTCTCGATCCTTAGTTGATGATAGCTTGTCCTTAGCTCTATCTTTGAGAACATCGAAGCTCCCTAAAGTTGATCAAACAAGTCGTTTATCCTTGGTAATAGGTATTTGTTCTTGACCGTTACCTAATTGGTAATAGGTGCTCCCCATGTAGGGCGAAAAAATCCCTTATCCAATAATTCTTGCATTTGCACCATCGGCTCATTCAACTTGGATAGTAACATCTGATACGGTGCCTTTCTAGATTAGCTATGAATAAGGGCCAACTCGATTATGAACTCAAGCTCTCGCTTTAAGGGCAATCCTGGCAGTTCTTTCGGAAAAACATCATCAAATTCTCGTACCGTAATGATATCCTCTAATATTGGCTCCTCCATCATAAAATCCTCAACTATTGCCAGATAGTCCTAGCAACCTTCCTCAAGCAACCGTTCTACCTCAAGCGAAGAAATCAAGGGTGTAGATGATCCACCCTTGTGTCCTACAAACTCATAACTGGAGTTACCAATCGAATTGAACTGTATATCCTTCCTATAACAATCAACCATGGCTTGCTACTTATCAAGCCAATCCATTCCAATTATAATGTCAAAATCATGCATAGCCAAGACAGCTAGATCTATCCACTCTTTCTGCCCATTAATAATTATCTCACACCCTTGATAGCTAAAAATAGATAGCACCTTATCGTTAAGAAGGGTGGAGATACTAAGGACCTTTTCCAACGGTTTCAATTCTAACCCAACTAACTTAACAAACTTATCAGTTACAAATGAATACGTCGCCCTTATATTAAATAAAACATACGCAACATGCTGGTGTAAGGAGACCATACCTATAATTACGGCCCGAGAATCCTTGGCTTTTCCTCTGGTCACCACGTACACATTACCTTGGGCTGGGGGTCGATTCAAATTGTTTTTACGGCACACTCCCGATAGTTATCCTATGAATAGTGGTTGTAGCTATGCTCCAGCCAATTGTCGTGGGCAATTCCCGACATGGCCGCCCTATTGGCCACATCCAAAGCATGCTCCTGTCTAGGTGCGGTATGGTTCGGATCCATGGAACTTGCCACAGAATTGGTAACTATGGCTTAGGCTGTGTGCCGGCTTTCCAAAGATATTATTCCTACTAGGAGGGATATGGTGCGTTCCTACTATCATCGACTTCTTCCCAAACTAATGATTATCTCTATTACTAGCAAACTGCGATCCAGATGCAGCTTCTCGCTCGACCACATCCCTCTCAATCAATTAAGCCCTTTCATAGAGCTCATCATAGTCCTTTAGGTTTAAAGGCACTAACTGGCTATGAATTTGCGACTTCTGTCCATCTTGGAACCTCCTAGCTCAATTCACAGGATCCTCAACCTTCCTTGGAGCATACTTTGATAGCTCTACAAACTTGGCCTCATACTGGTCCATAGACAAGTGGTTCTAGCGAAGTCATAGGAACTCCGGCATATTTTGTTCTCGGGCACACTCGGAAAAGTATTTTCTATTGAATGATTCCACAAACGCACCCCAAGTGGGGACATCACCTTCATGAAAAACTCTTCTCCAAGTAGCCTCCCACTAGTCTTTAGCGTTGCCTTACAATTGGTAAATTGCGAGAGGCACCTTTTCTTCGTTAGTACACCTCAACAAGGCAAAGGCCTTTTCTAGCTCCTTAATCCACGAGCCAGCATCCTTAGGATCACCCCTTCTTGTGAACTGAAGCGGTTTTAGCTTAATGAATTGCTCTACCAACCTCTGGTTTCCATTTCCAGCTAACGAGTCCTCGTGATGAGGAACTACAATGGTAGCCTGTTGCCCCATCAGGTTCCCAATGGCCTATAGGTCCTGTAGAATCCCATCAAACCTAGGATTCTCTTGTGCCCTAAAGTTGCCCTTCTTTACTGCATCTTTGTAGCTGGGCTAAGCTCCTCTCACAACTGATTCCACAACCCCAACAATGTAGTTATGAATTTAGAATCACAATTTGGTAGAACAATTAGCAATCACATCCATATCATAAGCGTTCCTATCTAACTATCCCAATGTCTCAACGCACTTTATCACTCCAGGTAGTGACCAAGCTCTAATACCAAATCAAGTAGGGATGTCATGCCCGAACTTGCTTCGAGTGTGCGGCTCCCCTTGCTTCCATACTTATGGTCATTCAATTGCGACGTCCCAGGAAGCATTGACAACCCAATTTGTAGTAATTATATAACGCACAAGCCAAAACATAACAAATCTCCATTCCATCATTAAATAGGGATGGTTAAAAACAAACATACTCATATATATGCATCATCAGTCAAAGTAACATACACGTCAAGTTCAAGAGTTAAACAAAAGCTTTGCGACATCCGATACGTCCAACCGCACAACTACAGCCTTCATAAAAAAGGGGCCTGGGGCAAACCTACACCTCTATTACTACGAGGACACTTCAAAAAGTATCTTCGACCCCACCACAACCGAAGCCTCTATAGCCTTTAGGATCCATGGCTCTGTGTTAGCGATCAATTTGAGGTCAACCTCAAGGTCGAACACTTCCCCATCGGGAATGTCCCCATCCTTGGCATCCTAGTTGATGCCTCCCTTTGAACCTCCAACACCCGATGGACCATCGAAGCCATAGATAGGACCATGGTTCTCATTGTCCACTCAAAAGTACTAGGCCATGAATCGGTGAGGCACAAAGTTAGGTAGGCCCTTGTTGACCCAGATGGTCGTGATGTAGTGCGTGTAATGCGTGTTGGCCCCTCCCTCTATCAGGTACTTTGTCCTCCTAATTGTGCTCTACAGGGAGGCTGAATCGGATCCAGCGGAATGGCTCAGTCATTCTTAGGGCTTGTAAACATTTAACAAACAACCATAGGATAAACTCCATGAGTGAACTTTTTAAACCTCATTTAGAGAAGTCATTCACCTCGGAAACGCCCTATGCATGCAATTGTCTATTGATCATGAAAACATGGCAACATTCTTCTCGCTTTAGCCTCACCATTCACATAAAACAAATCCATTACTCAAGGCCACCAATATAACACATAGGCAATTCCATCACATCTCCCATGCTCTTGAGCCAAACATACGAATGCGCAATATAGTTAAATCAGGCACATGTGCCATGCAATAATGCGAACTTGAACACATACAAATTTCATGCACTTTCCATACAAATATGTCAAGATTATTATGGTCACTCAGGACCCAAGGCCAACACGAAGGTTTGCAATCATCTGGTGTAACCGGACATTGTCTCACCACATCGAGCACGGCATCGTCCCACGTAAAACGCATTAGGATTATCATTCCTATAAGGAGCTTCATTCCGAAATCCATCTACAGATGGCATCCTGTTGACTTGGGGGCATCCGAACTTAATCGGGTATCGTCCTGTGTAAAACGCATCAGTATGGGTTCACACTCTGTGTAAAATGCACTTGGCTCTTAGGTGATCACACGGTATACCATGACACAATTCTTTTCATATCTTTCCTATTAATCCACGTGATACCCATGCGATATGCCACGTCACTCATCAAATGCCATCATGTTACACATCACCATTTAATTCATAAACCCATGGCATGTGGATCACTCATTAAAATAAAATAGAGTCATCATAATATTTAAAATTATTTATCACATGCCATCGTAACCCGTAATATATCCAAATAATCTATCATGTGCCATCATACCCTATTACTTAGTTCCTTCTTCAATTAATATAATTTACATATCACGTACATACATCAAATATGTACAACACATAAAACCTATATCCCATGTAGCACATATATCACGTAACCTATTTAAAATATAATCCATACCCCATATAAGCCTATATCACATAATAGCGTTTCATCATATTATGGCATAATAAAACAACATATCAATTTCACTTACCATAACCCGATAACTTATCACCCTAAATGTGATAACCTATCATTGAAAACCCAATAACTCATCATTAACAATCCTATAACTTGTCATTTAAAATCCAATAACCTATCACTCTAATATGATAACTTACCATCCTAGGCTCGATAGCTTATCACCCATGATCCGATAACCTATTGCCAAATGTGCAATAACCTATTGGTAAATGTTTGCTAACCTATCTAAGCCCAATAATGACTTATCACACAACATCCACCTATCACATCAATAAATCATCATTTAACCACGAACAAGTCCTAAACTACTCACTTAGTGCAACAATTACCCTAATCAAGGGCTAAAAAGCCACTCACAAACTAATCCAAGCTTCATAAAGTTTCAGGCTGGTGCGATTAAGCTGGATAGTGGCTGGTTGCATGTCCATAGCATGCGGGTGAGCTGGACAGTGGCTGAATGGCGGTCTAGCGGTGGCATGGCAATTGTCTAGTGGCAATTCGGCATTGGTACGGCCTCCAAGCTTTGTGGGGGACCAAACCGAATGAGAAATAAGGGAGGGGGGCGCTTTGGCAAGGGCTCAATAGCATTAAATAACTCTTGAGGAGGGCTAGTCAGTCGGCTTGGATGGCGGTTCAGCGGTTTGAAGGTGATCCGGTGTTGGGGGTTCAACAAATGGTCATCAGTGAGGGAAAGCAAGAGGAAAAATGGAAGAAACAAGCTTACACAAGAGAGAACATTGGGGTTGGTGGTTCAGTTAAGGCTAGGGAGAGAGAGACTGTGTGTTTTGAAAATTGCAAGTGAGGAGAAATGAGAGAAAGTGAGAGTGAGGCGAGGTGGCTAGCGGTTTAAGGGAAGAAGGAGAAGAGAGAGTGAGAGAAATATTGTCCATAAATGTCTATCAAATCACAATCTTTTGGACTCACATCAATCAATCAAGGAAGGCTTCTTGAAGAAGTAAGATGTATGTATTAATGAGGGGATACACACCTGAGTGCCTAGGCTTCATTTCCTCCTCATTGCCGCCCACAAGCATGTGCCACCCCCTCACTTACCATATTCCATTTTTACCCTTTTGTCTTTAGTTCGTAAGAAGGGCATTTCGATCACTTTATCAAGATCTCACACTACTAATGTGCTATTCATGTCCTTGCATGTATTTGATGCCAAGATCTTGCTAAAAGAGGGCTTGATGGTCTTGAAGGGGCCATGAGCCTCCCTTGGCTGCCCACCCCTTGGGCATGTGGGCCTTGGGCTCAGGCCCATTGGGTCCTCGCCTATGACCCATTTCCACCTTTTTTCGCACTTGTACATCATTGCCGAAGAAAAATTAAGTTTTTGTCCTAAAGTGGCGTTTCCGATGCCTTCGTGGTTTATCGATCCTCAAGGTAATCCCATTTGATAATCACTTGCCAAAATAATTTTGTTCTGAAAAATCAGGTCAAAACGAGGATGTCATCCCATCCTTCTGACAAGGCATCCCATTAGCATGGGGGGCATTTCCTTCTTATTAACAAGGCATCCCATTGGCATGGGGGCATCGTCGCCATCTTTCATGTTAACTGTTCTTATCTTTCAATAGGTGATCGCATGTTATACATTGCCCAAGCCGATTCATTATCTTTCATCTTAGCCAATACAAGTAAGGCCCAAGGGCATGAATTATGCCAAGTGTATTACATAATCATACCTTTCCGAAACCATACATCGTGTCAAGCGCAAATCAAGGATCGTGGCTTGATCTGACATGTTTGAGCACGATCTAGTACCAAACTTGGTTCGGGAATGGTACACCTCAATACTGCACCGAGACCAAGAGAGGACCGATCCATCATGATTTCATGTACGTTAAGGTCGACGGAACCCCAAGGGTTATGGCCCGAATTGATTGGTCAAGGCGTTGACCTATACCACACTATAAATTGGTACGTCTCAATACCGCCCCACCAAACGAGTTTTGTTCTGATACACCTCGATGCAAATCCGAACCAATGAGACTTGTCCATGGCCCGGAGTGTGCTTTCAAAGTATGAGCAAACAATACAAAATTCTTGCAATAGCGAAACATAGAAATCTCACATAATTAAGAAATAGTAGTCCAACATGTGGCATCCCAAAATTCAAGTCATCCTCTAGAGAAATTAAAGCCTATAATTAGGTAATGAAATTACCTATGGTCTATGTGTTTTCTTAAGGCTATGTGTTATTGTGCTTGTGTTTATGAATTTTGAAATTAGGACTATAGGATAAATTAATAACCTATGCTTGGCCATGCATCTTATAGATTTAATTCTATAAGTAAAATGTTACAAGATTTTGGCCATGTGAAATTTAGGACGTGAAATCTATAAAAAAGAATTTAAAAGTGAATTGTTAAAAGTGAAATAGGGATTTAATTAAGCTTGGGCCTTAGGTCCAAGAGAGGACTTTTAATTGGCCAAGATGGCCGGCCCAATAGAGGCCCAAAAGGAGTGGTCGACCAGCCCATTTGCCAGCCCAATCCAAGCCCACAAGCCTTGCATGCGAGCTGCCAAGTGGCATGGGGGTTGTGCAAGGTGTGGCTGCCCCCATTGGCCATCTTGGGCGGCCACATGGAATATAAAAGCCACTAAAAAGAAAAAGAGAGAGAAAGGGAGAGAGAGAGAGTGGCTTGTTCGGCCAAGAGAGTGAGCCGAGAGAGTGAGATGCGAGAGAGAGGGAGCAGCCGAGAGAGAAAGGAGGAGGAGGAGCCGCCGTGTGCCGCCGTGTTCGTCCGCTGTGTACCGTCATTTTCTTCGGTCTAGAGGCAAGTGGAGTCCATAACTTCTCTTGTATGTTTGTTTTGGTGGTTGCATGTTCGATTTTAGGTGTGATTTGTGCGAAAAACCGAGGTAAGAGTTGATTGTTTTCAAGCCGTGTGACTGTTCTTGTTCGGTTTGTGGAAGTCAGTAGCTTGTTCGAGCTTGCATGTGTGTTTGGAGTTCGATTTTGGCTTCAGTGTCTTCATCAAAGTTGAATCTAACATCTTGTAGTATTACATACTGAAATTTCGTAGGAAAAGATGGAGATTTGAGGGGTCAAAAGTTCTATCATACGGAGACCCTAGATCTGCGAAATCTTCACTGACCTCTTGTTGATTTCTTGTTTGCATGTTGATTTCTATTGAATATTTGACTTCATTATCTTCATAAAAGTTGTAGATAATACCTTAAACTACAACATACTAAAATTTGAAGAGAAATGAACGAGTATAGCCTAGTGAATCGGCTAGATCTTGGAAACAATGGTTCTGGTGAAGTATTCCGAGACACCCGAGACTTCATGGACTTAAATGGTGACCATAATCTGGTTATTTGACCTAGATCTCTTCATGAAACTTGTAAAGGACACCTGGATACATAATATACTAAAAATGCAGAGGAAACGAAAGAGAATAGACGGGTGAAACCTTAATATTTCGGAGATGTGCATTCTGGACGATGCGGTAGTGGTTCCAGAAGTTTCGTGGTGTTGTATAAATTAATCTAAAAATAATTTGGCTTAGTGTTCTTCATGAAAAGTGCACGAAAATGTGTTGGCTATCACCCTGTGAAATTTCTTAATTTTTTAAGGCCATATGAGTATTTTAATCGAATTTATTTGGAAACTGTGCAATTCTGGTCATTATCCGAATATCATGTGCTAATTTGTGGAAATTGTGAAATTATGAGAAATTCAATTTGGCCATGAATTTGTATGAAATTGTGATCCTATTGATTTTTTTAGTGATTGTTTGAATACTATGATTTTGGGAAAATCATAGATATTAAATTTAATATTTATTTAGGAAAATAAATAAATATAATAATAAAATAATAATAAAATAATAATAAAATAAAATGGATTTTATTTGGCCATGGATTCAAATTCTATTTTTGTGGCATATGTGTGATGAGGTCTTTGCACATGTTTTGGATTGAGATGTATATGTGATAAAGTCTTGGTATGCGTATGACATGGTCCTTGTACATGTATTGAATTGAGATGTGTATGGGATAAAGTTTTGGCATGTGTATGACATATGAATTGAGATGCAAGTGTGAATTCCATGTCAAGTGTGATTTGTTTGATACCATGCCAATTGCCATGTTAAATTGAGATAAAGAAATGGTATATGTGAATGATGGTAAATGAGGAAGTGGTTGTGGTGGAGGATGATGGCCGGAATGTATAGATACATTGCCGAAATTCCCTGGGAGATTCAGGATGCCCAGAATGTGGGGGGCCGGAAGCCTTGTCAGAGGTCTTTGCCCGAAAGGAATGCCTCGCGATGCTAGGATTTGGGGTGCGGGATGCCCAGCCAGGGAGTGTAAATGCCGGAAGCCTTGTCGGAGGTTTCTGCCCGAAAGGAATGCTAGTTGAGATACGAGATGCCTGGACTATGGGGGGCCGGAAGCCCGGTGGCCATGGGATGGCTGGAATGCTGGGAACCCTGTCGGAGGTCTTTGCCCGAAGGGATGATGAAATTGATGATTGAGAAATGGGTGATGTGGTGATCAAATTTAAAGATAAAGTTGAAAATTAAATCATGATATGATATGCATGATAATATGCATGATGATGATGATGATATGTGATGTGATATGATGATCACCCATGATATATATGCATGATGATATGCATGATGATGATGATGATATGTGATGTGATATGATGATCACCCATGATATGATATGCATGATATGATATGCATGATGATGATGATGATGATGATGATGATGATGATATGTGATGTGAAATAGGGATGATCACCTATGATATGATATGCATGATGATGATGATGATGATGATGATGATGATATGTGATATGAAATAGGGATGATCACCTATGATATGATATGCATGATGATATGCATGGTAATAATAATGATGATGAGATATGATATGGCTCGAAGATATGTATGATGAAATGACGCTATGATGATGATGTCATGAATTGATACGATGATGCATGATAGTATACGCATGGCTGCAAGGTAAGTTATGCCTGTTATGCATGTGTGATTTGTATGATGCATTGAGCTGTTATTGGATTTCCCTATCTGCTGAGTGGTTGTACTCACCCCTTTGGGGATAACATTTCAGATTAGCAGTATGCCGCTTCCTGCCGTCACGCATGGTGTGTTTTATGGTCTACCGTCCGATGTAGAGGTCAAGTGTGCTGAAATAGACTGTCCCTCTGTTCCCGGACTGACTTTTATTCGAGTACGCTGTCTAGTGATGTATGACATAGGCCTGGCTGGGGGTCCTGTCATTCAGGAGTTCATTTCTGTGCACGTTCGTCGGGATGGAGCTATGCGAGGGATGTTGCCGCCGCCACCGCCTGATGCACTGGGTTGGGTGTGAGACCTGCGCGCGATGAGTAGGAGCTGGATCTCTTTTTGATGTAGATAGTCGACACTTTCGATGGGGGGTTTTGTGCTCGTATGATGTTAGGGGTCGAGGTTTCTTTTTGAGATTTTAGGCAGGACATGGCAGAGTCCTAGCCTTTCTTGTTTTGTACCGACTCAAGAGAAATCCCATCTTGCTATATATGTATGTAAGCAAAGTGTCGAAGTTGTCTATAAAATCCTGATGTTTAGCTGGTGTGTATTTGTATCATGGATTGGTAGGGGGATAGATGGTGATGTTTAATTTGCTTCCGCTATGAGTCGCGTTGGGACCGATCGTTTAAAAAAAAAAAATGTGTCTGCAAATTAGGACGCTTGTTCGAAAGAAAGAAAGGTAATAAAGTGTAACATCGGCGCTGGTGACGACCTGCGAAGGGTTCGGGGTGTCACACAACAACAAAACATACATAAACATACAAGCGATCAAGAACACAAGCCGTTCTACCAACATAACACAATGCCCTAGCCAAGGGTTAGGAAGTCTACTTACTACTTCCTAAGTTAGCGTTTCTAACCAGCAACAATGGCGAGGACAACGGCAAGGATTCTTAGGGGAGAGGAGGCCAAATATGAAAGGAAGAGACGGGGTTGGTTGGATGAGGGAGAGGAGGAGAGAAGGGAAGGCTTTGGGTGAGAATGTGTTGGGGTGAATGGGTTTTACCCTTATTTATAGAGATTCTGCCCCAAGAATGGTCCAAGCAACCATTAATGATGATGGCTTAGTGTGACCACCCTCGACTCGTTAAGGTCACCATGGCATTCCATGTCATTACTATTATTTTCATGCGGAAGCGTATATTGACAAACTTCATCGCTACTTAAATTGATGCACACAAATATAGAACCAGGCACTTTTATTTATTTATATTTTTAGACGACTTAGGTCGGTACATTAAGGCCAAAAAGTTTTTTTTTTCTGGCTAACCCAAAATTCTGTCCCGACCATCCTACAGTATGTTCACACAGTCATCTTCATATCACATCCTGGTCTTGTCAAAAAATGCAACCTTCCTTCCCCAAGTCCTCTTAATACTCAACCCCGCTAAAACCGTCGTTGTCGTCATCCGGGAGTGGAAGCGGCGCCATAGTATGCCCATTGACCAGGGCATATAGTACTATGAACCTTAATAGCACGGGGCCCGTGGGGAGATCGGCATCCACCGTTAGGATCACTATAATCCGGATGAACGTGACGTCTTAGAAGTCGGGGTCCACGTGCTCCACTTGATCCCACGTAAGGTCCGTGGGGATGCCATAGAGCATGGTGGAAGACGTGGGTTGGAACGGCATGGTTATGTATCTGAAATGTAATAATCCCATAAGAGATGAGTACAATCACTCAACAAATGAAAGCTTGTTAGACCATATTACATAAGTCTACCACTACTCATCTGATGAGATCCTAAACATGCAATGTGGGAATCGAAATAACTCAAGTTACCATGACTCTAAAGAGATTTCGCAAAATGACACCCCAAAGAGTATATAGACATCCAAGAAAATGCAATAATCGAATTGACTTTGGTTCTAACTGCTGCCATCTTCCGAAGGGACTCATGTTACACCCCTCCAGGCATCTCGCATCACACCTGGTATCACGAGGACCTCCGGGTTCTTATTTCATTCCCCGAGCATCCGGAGAATGTTGCGTTATGAACCTCCAGGCATCTTGCACCTCACCTGGCATTGCGAGGACCTCCGGGGCTCAATCACATTCCCCAGGCATCTAAAGGGCACCATTCTCCACCAAGTACCCTTGACATCCTTATTCAAAAAGTGCACGTGCCTCCACTATCAAAATAAGAGTCACTTAGGGGTTTGGCTAATCTCTGTAAAATTCAAAAATAGATTGATTAAGTGGGTTGAACTGAATCCTCTTTCTATAACAGTCCACCTTAGCCCGTTGCTTATAGAGCCAATCCATTCCTAATGATGTTGAAGTCATACATGACCATCACTACGAGGTCTATTTCCTTATCTCGTCCACCTATGGATGTCTTACATCTCTCGCATACTAATGTAGACAATACTACATCTTTCAATGATGTAGAAATATGAAGAGGCATATCAAGGGATTTGGCTTTTATTTCACCTAGTGATCTATATCTTTCATACACGAAAGAATGTGTAGCACCCCTGCGTAGGAACAAAGTGCGTCCACCATGCATGTTCAGTTGGCAGGTGCCAATTCCTTTTACTTCAGCTCTGGAGTTGTTTTCCACATAGATCCACTTAGTTCCAGTTGGTACTCATCGGAATTCCACGAAGGATTCTCTATCCTTCGCTACATGGTCTGTTGCTCATGAATCCACAGTCCACAAAGGATTAGACTCAGTTAAGAATACAAAACTTGACACATAAGCAAAGTTCTAAAAAGTACAAGGGGTGTATACCTTCTTTGGCTCACGACAGTCGCGAGCATAGTGACCCTTCTTGTTACAATTGTAACACTTCACCCTTGTAAACTTCTTCATTCGAGGACGCTTTCCTCTTTCATGTTGGTTAAACTTAGGTTTCTTCCCTGAAGAACCTACTTCCTTGCCTTTCCCTTTATCGAACCAGTTGCGCTTGGAGCTCGAAGCCCCATGTGAGCTAGAACCAGCATGATAGATTTCAGCTTCCGGCTTAGCCGCTAAGAGGCAGTCCTCTTCCAGCTCAATATGACGTACTGCATCCTCAAAGGTTTTGATATTCTCATTATGGGTCAGGTGCACCTTCATATGCTCCCAACTCTGAGGCAAGGAACGAATCACTGCTTGCACTTGTTGCTCATCAGTTAGGACATGGCCAACATCTTTCAGCTCATTAATCATGTTTAACATCTTTCTAAGGTGTTGTTTCATGGTCTGACCATGAGGCTTCTTATAAGAGTCAAACCTAATAGTGAGCTGCCTCAGTCTGGTCACCGAAGTATGACCAAATCTTGCTGTCAATGCTTCCCACATTTCCTTGGCATTCTCAAAACGCCTAAACTCTCGCATGACGTCATTTTCCATGCTACTTAGCAACGTAATGTGAGCAAGATAGTTCTTTCTTTTCCATGCAACAAATGCTTCCTTATCTCTCTTGTGATGTGGAGTGTTTCATTCTTCAGGTTCCACCATAGTCAGATTAAGAGCTTCTAGTGCCTCTTGCTCTTCCAGCACATATTGGATTTTCATGTGCCAGATTTCATAGTTGTCACCAATGAGCTTTTCACCTTTGTTCAGCTCGGCAACTATGCTCTTTGTGGCTGAAGCCATTGATCTGAACACATCAGACATATATACACGAAGCCTATCATTTATGCATCCATTTTGCACAGACCCATCATATTAATGAACAATTTCAAGTAAGGTTTCAGAATCAAATGGTCACTTTGTTTCCAATCATTCTCTAAAAATCCTAACTTAAAACTATTATTAATATAATTGTCTTATGCAAAATAAATTCTATGAAGCTACAAAAGACTTCTATGAACTACCCACAGCAATCAACAATAACAGAAAGCAAATAATATTTGACATATAATAGAATAATAATGCTTTCACATAATAAAACTTACATATCAGTTGCCACATCAACAACAATCAGGTAGTAAACAATACATAAGATGTCCACAAAGCACACTAAACAAAGACCAACCAATACATCTAACACCAAGTCAATACACAAACTGGGAAAGATCCTCTTTTGTTCAATTTCTTGATCTTTCCCTTGTAACAATCCAGTAATAATCATCTATAAAATTCATCACAATTTTCCCATGTGCGATTCAACACTCCTTGCCATTCTGGTGAAAGAGTGTTCATGAAAAATCGCACCATCTCAGACTGTGGCATGGGACAACCATTCGATATGACCTTTTGAATTTTCCTGTTGACTTCAAGAATATGATCAATCAAGTTACCACTCTCCCATCGATGATTAGTTAGTTCAACTATCAACTTAGAAAGTTTTTCCTTTTGTTCATTGGTAATTGCGCGAACAGGTGTGCGCAACCTAAGGGGAGGTATTGTTCCTCCAACAAACGCAGAACAAATAAGGGATCACATATAATCCACATAGACTTAATTGGAAAAAGAAACACATTATATTCCTCCTTTTTTTTGGGTCAACGGTGAAAGTCAATGGTCAATGGTCGTCAATGGTCAACAGTCGAGGTCAGCCGCGTTGGGTCGCCGGGTCGGGCTAGTTGGACTAGATGAACCGGTCAGATCGGTCGGGTCGGGTCGGACGGACCGACCTGAGACGCGGCACGCGTGTAGCTGATGTCACGATGACATTAGCTGGCGTGTGCCTCGCACGTGCCATCGACAGCCCCGCACGCGCGTGCGACGCATGCGCCTGCGTCTTCGTATCGGCGCGTGCCACGCACGCGCCGATGACGCCATTTCACTCCAGCTGCGCGTGGGGGCGCGTTCGGCAGCCTTTGGTGGCGTTCCGCCACTCGTCGCGCTCGTCTCGACAAGACCTTCCATTCAACGCCATCAAAAATGGATTTTGACTTACAAAAACTCAAAAAAATGGATGAACAGTGCTCGGGTGTCGGGAAAAATCAATCATCCATAAACATGAAAGGGGTCGGGGAAAACATGGAAAAGGATCGGGAAACAAGAAATACGGCTCTAAAACCAATGTAGGGAATATGGGATTCCCTGAAACCGGATTCGACACTAAATCGAACCCCTAAACTTGTGCGGAAGATGAGCCCTAGAAAAACACATGCATCACCGATCCTAAGGCACATCATAGAATCAAACGTACCTTGTTCGCCACAAATTAAACACCAATGCCGATATGAGGAAGATAAACTGATCCCGTTCAATCTGTTGACGTCAATTGGCCTTGAAGGGAAGAGAGTGTCGTCTCTTTTGTCTTTGTTCTTTCTTTTGGAGGGAGAGAGGGAGGAGGAACATACGTACTGCCACAAGGTGCGTTCCTCCCTCTTTATTTCCCCCTTATATACGTCCCCTCCAAAAAGAAACGTGTCCCTTCATCATGTTCCTCTATCCATGGGCCCTAATATTGTGGGCCGGGCTTTTAGGTCCAATATGGGCGGACAGGCCAACTTAAGCCAATCACAATAATTAATAAAACCATCAAGAAGAAACATGGTTGAAGCTGCTGTGGTCAAGGTCTTCATTTTTTTGCTAGGGAATGAGTGGTTGACGTGGGGCAGCTTCAGGATCAACATTTCTTGTTTTGTTGACTGCATTGGGCATTTGCATGGGTTGGAAGGAATTTGCATGGAACTAAATTTGATGATGTACAAATGAGAGTGAACGTTGGTCTCACTTGTGGCGTTTCGTGAAGAAAATTTGAATGAGATGATTGACTAGATGATGATTGAGTTGTCCAATATGGCGGAGGTGTGACGATGAGGGGATGCCGCGATGATGTGACGAAACATGACGTCTCGGTACGGTGATGGTGGTGACGAGACGGTGGCGGTGAATGGTGTCTACAATGTAGTCCGATGACAAACTTCCCAGCACGGCACATACTGTTATGTACTCGAGGCTAGGGTGAAGTTCGGATATCACAAAATCATACTTGAGATAACGTTTCTCGAAGCTTCTGCTTCCTCTTGGGTGACTGCGTGCACCCATCCTTGTGTTGGTGACCTCTCTGGATTTCCTTGTGGAGGTGATTCACCCGCACGTTGTTGTATCTGTCATATCATATCAACGTTCGACTGTGACCCTCCTTGTGGGCAGTCCCTCCTAAAGTGACCTTTCTGTCCACACCCAAAACACCTCTGGTGATCTAGGCAGGGTCTTGGCCCATGTTGTCTACCACACCTTCGGCAGGAATTACTCTGATATGGCACTTTACCTATGGCGTGACCACTCTTGGTCCTCCTGACATTTCCAAAATTTCGTTTCTTCTTAGAATCCCAAGGTAGCTCTCCCGTTGGATAAGGTCTTTTACCACGTCAGGTGTCACTTAGTGTCATTTGTCGCCCTGACTCCGTTCGTTCCTTACTTTCCAACTATTCCCTTATTATTTATTATTCCACAAGCTGAACCCATTCATAAATTTCATTGTAATTTCTTATATTTAGAGGCACCGGTTGCCTCCTGATGTCCGTTCTCAGGCTCTTCAGAAATCTCCTAACTTTTTCCTCTTGGTCTTCTACCGATTTAGGGGCATACCTAGACAGTTCAAAAAATTTGGCTTCATACTAGTCTACCGTCAAATCCTTCTGTTCCAGTTGAACAAATTATGTTATTGTCTTATCCCTGGCATAGTCAGAGAAATGCTTTCTATTGAAAGCCCTGACAAACTCATCCCAGGTTATGACAATATCAAGCAAGAAGATTGTATCCCTAGAAGCCCTCTAGGTTTCCTTCCAATTGGTACTCTGCTAGGGTTATCTCTTCGGGGTCGTTGCAATTCAATAACTGGAAGATCCTTTCTATCCCATTGCTCCACCAACCCTTGAGTACGACCTTCTAATGCCGGTTGTTGATGGGCTTGTCTTTCCATCAGATTCCCTATGTTGGCCAATGCTTGTAGAATATCTTCCATTCGGGGTTCTGTCCCCAAAGCAGTAGCTTCAGTCCTTGATTGGGGAGAACTTCTTGTTCATACCATACTTTCCTACAGATTATTGAGTATCTACCACATGAACAATTAGTGACCCAATGCTTTACCAAAAAAAAAAAAAAAATTAGTGACCCAATGTCACTAATCAACTAAGAACGATGTGGCATCTGGAAATTTCAACAACCCTTGGATGTGCGGCAGTCTGAGATTAAGTGACGAGAGTATTGTCGGAGTATGACATTGGCGTTATATACAAACATTAGTTCGTATCGTTGTTGGACCAATGCATTTCGTTTAGTAATGATCCGATTGTCATATAAGCTATAGTCTTGTCGGACATCTTTCATACGAAACCAAGACTCATTCCAAAAGATTCTCGACCCTACCAACTCGGGTACGCCAATGAAGAAACATCCGAGGATTGGCCATTGGGAGCTGCCCGTTTACTTATGTGCATGCAAAATAGGAAACTTAAGAACTTCATGCACGTTTATTTCTATAGGCAACTAACAAAAGGAAGATTTGATGATGCATGGGGACTGTTTTTCAGTCCAAGCTACCCTGCGAATTTGTATTTATTGACTAAAGAAGTCAATTAACTTAAGAGAACATCCAAAAGCATGCGGGCGGACATGAGGAATTATAACCACCGAAGGACAGCCCATAATCACGTTGGAATGAAGAGCCCACAGCCCACGCCCATGCAGCCCATACGAACGTTGAGGAGTCAACCAAGGTGGGTGGTTGACCGAGGGGCACCCAGCAACAGCCACGTTGCTCTCCATTTCGGTGGCCAGCGAAGGAGGAGCTCGGAACAGCTGCTTCGTTCGTGTCTACAAGTGGCCAAAGAAAATTGCCACGTTCCCACCCACCTGTCCTCCATGCATGCATCCACCGAAACCACTACATGCAAATATCATCATTAGTCTAATTAATTTTGAGGGAATTATTAGCTCCGTTTTGATGGTGAAGAAAGATAGTGAACCGAATAGAATTTTGAGTGGAGAGAGAGAGAGAGACCGAACGAGCGAACGAGCAAGTGAGAGAGAGAGAGAGATGCAAGCAGAGAGTGAGTGCACGATGTGAGGAAGAGACTGCCCGTGCCCATGCTCGAGCTACCGCCGTCGTTGCCGCCGGTCTTTGTCGCCGTTGAGCCAAGCCCGAGCTTTCGGTTTTGCTTGCTGTCAAGCTAAGGAATTAGAGGCAAGTAGAAGTTCATTAATCTATGTTATGCATGCTGTGATTATCTGGTGAAGTACAAGTAGACCGGAGAAGGTCTGAATTTGATACTGCATGTTGCATTTGAGGCTTTCATGTCTTGAAATCTAAGTGTGTGCTGTGATTGTTGAGTAAGGTGTGATGGTGTGTGCCCAGTGAAGAAAAGGTGATGCATGTTGAGTTATAAGAGCCGAGATGCAAGTATGTGCTTTGTACCGATTTGTGAAGGATTCTAGGTGAGTGAAAATGTACTATGACCACTCATGGACACTGTGTAATTGTGTTGAGATACTACATGATGAATTTGCAGTAAAACATATGGTTTGATCGAGCTGGAAATGAAGAGAAAGGCATTAGATGTTTTCTGTCTTCGAGGAACATGGATAGAAAGTCGTTTATCTTGTGTCACTTTAATTTCTAGAGATGAAGATGAGGAATAGAATCATTTTACTTAAGATAAAATATATTAGATTGAGTTTAACTCATATTTATAGCTATATGAATACAAGAACGTGTAGATAGAAGCAATTCTTTTTAAAACAGAAATACTGTTCCGTAGAAAACGGCTTGACCTTTGATGATTCTTCAAATTTTCTGTATTTACCTAGATAGAATTGGACTTCGAAACCTAAATGAAAATCATAGGACATGTCCCTAGGAATAAAATATCAAAATTTGAGAATAAATGGACAAGTTTTGGTCTGTAAGATGATTTTCCTTGTAAATGTTAAATTTGGAAGCTATTACAGAATGCCAGTAAAGAGTATATCAGTTACTGCTATTGATATACAATGAATATGGCTTAGCGTTCTCTATAAAAAAATTTCCTTTAGGTATTTTTTATAACATTTCAAAATTTTCTGAGTTCATTTAGGGGTTATTCCGAAATTTTCATTAAAACTGCACAGTCTGGTTTTTAAGCTGTTTTACTCCGACTTTGCTCAATTGATTTCAAAAGTGAATGCATCTTGGGTTGTTATGTGATATGATGATACTAGCATTGGCATATCATGAAATATTGAGATGTGATGAGACTCAAGAGACATCTTGTTGTTGCATTGAAAAGTGTTTTGGGAAATTAAGATGTTAATTGTTGCCATTGGACCCTCGGGTCAACGATGCCCCGGGAGTCGGGATGCCCAAAGGTTCGAATGATTCAATGCCCTTTGGATGCTTGGTTGTATTATGAATACATGCCCAGAGGCTTTTCCCCGGGAGTGTCGGGATGCCCGGTGGTATATCGGTACGTAATTCCAGGGGATGCCTAGTGGTATGTCGGTACATAATTTCGAAATGCAAGGGTAACCATTTCCATGGCGAGCCCCGGCAATTCCTTGCGATGCCAAGTGAGATGCGGGATGCCCAGAGGTGTGTGCCGAAGGACTTCGCGATGCCAGGATTGGGTGCAAATGCCCATAAGGACAAAAACATTGGTCCTCTTGGGGGGTTGAAACATTTTGAATGTTAAAACTGATGGTTCCACTAAGTGTGCATGTGGTCTGGTTATAGGACTAAATTGTATGGCATGGAATGGGACGTGTCATTACAGTTTGGCCTTATGATCGGGACTTGTGTGACTGGACATTATGCATCTTATTGGTTGGAAATGCACTGGTCATTGCGTTGAAGAGTTATATGGTTTGG
>CM024719.1:27945094-27989028 GCA_014182545.1 Eucalyptus globulus
TAAAAAGATGAACGACAAGCCATCTCAGAGTATTCCTCATGTTAATCATCGAGAAATTGCTTGTGAGCCTCACAGATAGGGTAGCCAACAAATTGATTAAAAAGATGAAACTTTTGAATATCCTTTTTAAAAGCTAGAGGATTTTGAGCTTGAGAAAGAATTTTTCGAGAAAAATGCTTTGAATTTTTCTGATGATGGAGTTGATAAATTCGATCATAAAATATTATAAAGATGCAGGGTTAATACTTTTAAAGACTATAATTCTTTTTATTGCCTTATCTTAATTTATTTTAGATATTATGTTAGGATATTAGGTGATTCGTTTCCATTTTATAAGTTTTCATTAGTAGGTTAGATTTTTCTTATTAGTTATTTGTTTCCTATCTTAAAGTTAGCCTTTCATTTGGGTTTTGTTAGATATAAATAGAGATCAAAGTCTTTTGTAATTTGGTTTTCCTCCTTCATGAACTGATTAAGTGAGATAATCTATTCTGTTATTGTGCAAATTTTTTTGTTTGCAAGTCGCAACTCATGTCTGTGAATTTAGTATTTTTCTAGATTAGTGTTATCAACCGATTTTGTTGCTTCAGTATAGGATGCAAACTCAGTTCAAATACATATTTATTAATGAAACAAACTTAATGTATTGAGAACCCAACCATGGGTAGTGCAGTTGGTGTGCGTTCTCTCGCTCTTCGTCGAGGTCGAGGGTTCGAACCCTCTTGTTGCTAAAGTGTCTTAAGTGGGGGGCCCTGGTGTTAGGGTCCTGGGCTAGGGCCCCACCAGGTATTGATGTTTAAATAGCGGCTTGTGGCAAGACTCGCTGGTGTCACCGGGCGCTGGTGGGTCATGTGAACTCGAATAGCGTAACCGAAGGAAGCTCCAGTGGATCCTAGATATCCAAAAAAAAAAACTTAATGTATTGAGAAATTCTATAACCATCTTATAAGCAAATTTTCACTTAACAATCTCATATCGCTGGTTAAAATGGTTATTTCTTATTGGCTAGAGACAAGACTATTTCTACTTTTATGGCAGGGACTAAGCTACTTATCCGGTGCTATTTTGAGTTACTTTCTTTTCCTATGGCACTTACTTATTTTGAATTTGAAGATACGTCTTCTTTCTTCTCAGATGACCTGCATGTGGTCGAGGATGCTTTATATGATTATCGTGGATGCTTTGTTTGCACATCCTTATCAGGTTACCGGCCCGCAGACCCCATTTCGGAGCCATAGTAGCGGGCTCATTGGTCCCACGGCTTCTCGATCAAGTATCTTACTTGATTCAATCTCATATTGCAAGAAATCCAAGAATTTCTGGGGGCACTAGCACGAGCAAAAATGGTTGAAAAGTCTACTGTTTAATATTAGTCTTCCCATGTGGTCAAATTTGCGAGTTGGAGAGAATATTGTATTTATTAATCAAAAGTGTCATTTTCTAATCTCGTGACTAACAATACATATCGACTTTTCTTTATGATCGTGCTCTTTCCTAGAGTTTGCGTATGAAAGAGATAGAGAACATGCTCTGATTCCTATTTGATATGACCTCTAGGTAAAATGCAAGCACTAAAAGCCCATGGCGTTTGGATATATAGTAAAAATAATTCCCACTGAAATTTTCATTGCTTGTAATTAGTATATTCAACTAATCTTGGAAATTTCACGGTAATCTCTAGCAGGCATGCACTGCCACTATGACATTGCTTGACTTGTATATGCTTCTAGACTTGGAAAGATTCAACTCGCTGTAGATATTGGCAGCTGATCAAGATCAGGACCACCATTCTGTAGAATTCCAATGCTTTTAATAGGGCATTGCCTTTCATTCCACGTTCAATTGAGGACTGAGAACATTCGTCTTATATATATATTCCAATGAAGATAAATCAAACCATAACTTATTTCTTTGATCTAGTATTTTGTCTTTTTTGGGGTCTAAGAGGTCAATTCAACTATTTAGCATGAAAAGCTGTGCAGAAAATCGAGAGTATATTTTCTAAAACTTTTTTCTTCATAGACAACGATGATTTAGAGTTTCAAAAGCATGCAATTAGCATATAAGCATATTCATTTTGATTTTGGGAGAATTTCACGAAGTTTGGAAGTCCTGTTGAGAGCACAATTGTTGAAAAAGTCAAATTATACTTTATCCTTAACAAAAGACTTTATAGATGATCATAATATAAAATTGGACATAAGTGCACCCTAAGTGCCAAAACTTGGCATGGAGGAACATTTTAGTGCCAAAAGTTTAGAATGTGACATTTAAGTGACAAAATCGAAGTAAAATGGATCACTTAGGTGTTACTCCAGCTAAAATACTGATGTGACGATTTTCCGGTAAAGGAAGTGCAAAACGACACCGTTTTACACGTTGACGTGGCTAGACAATACAAAAACGTCGTTTTGATACTAATGTGATAAAAAATTAATATAAAAATTAATTAAATTAAATTTAAAATAAATTTATTTAAAATATTTAGAAATAAAATAAAAATATTAAAAAACTAAAATTTTTAAAAATTATTAAAAAAAGGGGTAGGTGGCTATGGGCTAAGCCCTCGCCACCGCCGCCTCATCGCCGTTGTCGGAAGGGCCCACCCCCCTTTTTTTAATTTTTATTTTTTAATGTTTTTATTAAATTTTAGTTTTTCTAATATATTTATTTTATTTAAAAATTTTAAATAAGGTAAATTTTTAAAATTTTAAATTTTTTAAATAATTTTTTTTAAATTTTTTATTTTTTAAAATATTTAAAATATTTTAAAAATGTTTTTAATAAGTTTAGTTTTTTAAAATATTTTTAATATATACATTTTTTAAATTTTTTAAATTTTTTTAGTTTTTAAATATTTTTATTTTATTTTTAAATGTTTTAAATAAGTTTATTTTGAATTCAATTTTATTAATTTTTATATGTTATTAGTACCAAAACGATGTCGTTTTGTATTGTTTAGCCACGTCAGTGTATAAAAGTTCCTTCACCAGAAAATCGTCATGTTGACATTTTGACAAAATTTTGGTCGGAGTGGCACTTAAGTAAATCCATTTCGCTTTGATTTTGACATTTAAGTATTACTTTTCAAACTTTTGGCACTTAAGTGACCATCCGTGCCAAGTTTTCGCACTCCAAGTGTCCATACCTCTATAAAATTGACATAGAAGATACATGGTACATAGTCCAAAGAAGTGGATAGATCAATCCACAATGTCTTTCTCTAATTCGGTATTTTTGTATTTTTGTCCTGACAATTTCTCTCCCCATCAATTTTAAATATGCTATGCATGACACGTGGTGTTTGAATAATACATATGCTAATCATATGTAGTAATTGAATATAACAAGTGCGTATGACATGTAAATGACACGTGCGATAATCAAATACGACATGTACTATGATGTGGAACCCAACTAGCATTTAGGGTAACATGAAAATTGAATAAGAAAGTATGAATGATTATGGAAGGGTGCGAGATTCTAATGCGACACGAGCGAATGACATGTGCAATGACATAGATTCGAATAGAACATGAGCAAATGACGTGTGAATGATGTACAAATCAAATACAGCTTGAACGAATCCATGCATAATGACATTTAAATCAAATTGTTACATGTGCTAATGACATGCATTATGACATGAAAAATCGAACTATGACATGTTCAAGTGACATGCATGATCACATGGAATTAAATGCGACTTGAGTGAGTGATTTCTGTAGTGATGTGAAACTTAACTAGGATATGTGCGACCAACATGTGTCTATTGCTTTGTGTTTGATCGGAACAAAATCCTACTAAACCACTAGGGTTTGCCTAGTAGCCACTTTTCCCATATGGGAAGGGGGATGCAGAGGCTTCGAATCCTCTCGTACTCAAGGGGGTTGGGGTGAGGATGATTTAGTATCAAATGTGAGTTTTGACTCTTATGTCTTGCAATGAGACAAGACAAAAATCTAAGAGTGGGAGTTAGAGTAAGAGTAGAGTATAACTCACAATATATATATATATATAACTTTAGTTACTTTATTATTTTTTAGTATGCCAAGGTGGTAAAAAACTTTGAATAGAAGGTTGTTGGTCGTTAGTAGAGGTGAGATAGAAAAAGTATTAAGAGAAAGGAGACTAGAAAATCAATAATATGGAGGAAACATATTATCCTAATTTTAGCATGACCAGAATCAACTATGAAAACCTTTCAAACAGAGCTATCTAGACTCCTTTGCAAAATAGAAGGAGATAGATGTTTGGGCTTACTGAAGATTAGACAAGGCTATATAAACTTTATGAACTATTAGTACTATTGAAGGTCATTGCGGTTCCATGCAGTGCTGTAAGGCGTGCTACCTCTGCTGTAGGCATTTTACCCACCTTCACTCATCGCAAGTGCGGGTGACTATTATACCAACTTACTCGGTGGTAGCTGAAGCATGTAAACACATCCCAATGTGAAGTCTACCTTCCCTATCACGAGGCCCCCTAATTTTCTATTTATCTTTGTTTTCCCGACAGAGAAGGAATACAAAGAATAGCATAGGGTCTCCCACCCTAGGACGGATCTCCCACATGTTTCCTCCTTGAGCCTTTTAAGGACCTGCTCAGGTCCTAGACAAGGCTAAATGAACTTTATGAACTATTAGTAATACTGGAGCTCACGTCCATGCCCAGCAATCCTTGAATAGAAGTTTTCCATGCTGTCTTACTTTTTAAATGCTCTTCTCCAATATAAATACATTGTAGTCATCATAATATCCCCCCTCTTCCTTTCTCTTCTTTTCTCTCTATCACACACACACACAATTGCCTTTTCGCAAAACCATTTTCAATGATTCCTCCAAGAATCTCGTTCGATGCAGAAAAGCTCCTATTTTTGGCGCTCTCCCTTTTCCCGATTGTCGTCACCTTGAGCGATGGCACTCACCCAGCAATGGCGCAGGGCAGCAACAACAGCAATCCAACAACGATCGCGGTGAACGTTGGGGTGATCCTTGATCTGGAGACGCAGGTGGGTCAGATGGGATTGACCTGCATGAACATGTCTCTATCTGATTTTTATAGTTCGAACCCTTCCTTCAAGACTAGGCTCGTCCTCAACGTTAGAGACTCCAAGCGAGATGAGCTTGCCGCCGCCTCTGCAGGTTCTCTCTCTCTCTCTACTCTCTAACATACTGACCGGTCACGATGCTTGACCAGAAATATATGATGGCACCAGCTTTTGGGTTAGCATTTTTGTACTTCTGATGATCGTGTTGAAGATTGTTTTGGTTAGTCTTTTCTTCGTACCGAGTTTTATGGGGCTAAATCTCTGCTCGAACTTCGATGGGGTTTGGTCTTGGGTTAATACACATATTGCGGAAGACCATAAACTATTTTATGCATCTGTTTGTGTGATGCAAGAAAAAACCAATTATTGTTCTCAACGACTTATTAGGCAATCATATGAAAATTTCAGCTTCTATATATTTGAAAAGTAAAAAGAATCCCCAGCTAAGTTTTCAAACACACAACGACATTTGAGCGTTCCATTCAAAGCAATATGCATTCTCGTAGCAAAGATTGTTCAAGCAACAATTTCCAAAGCTCCATGAAGGACGACCAAGCTTAAGTTTACCAAAAAAGAAAGAGACCAAGATTTTTCCTCATCCTCACGAACTGTTTGTCACCAATCTGTACTCACTCTCTTAGCTGCCTTGTTTATAATTTTCTTTCTCCCTTTCAAATTTAATGACTGCAATATATAAAAAGGACTTTTTATCATCGTGAAAACGAAGTCGTTATCATCTTATGATAGGATCAAAGATGACATGAAGTTGATCATTCAAGAGAGAAAAGTCCACCTTCTCTATCATCTCATATTGTGCCGAAATAAAAATATGTACATAAATTTGTGGAGGCAAATTTTCATCTTGATAAAGACATGCGAACAGGGTTCTTGTTTATGATCTTGGATGGGAAAATATTGGACTACTATTGCTTGCTCTATTCTTGAAGAGTATAAAGCTCTCCCGTGACTCTTGCCCGCATAAGTGTAGTACAAATTTATAAAATTATGTCTACATGTACATGATAAGTGAACCCTATTAGAAATTGTCTCGCTAAAGACACATGCTATATAGCTACAGTTTCGTAAAAATAGCCTAACATTATTGTGCTTTTCAAGTTAGAAATATAATCATTTTTGCGGAGATGGTTATTAAAGCAAACTTAAAATTTATCTTTGGGAAAATATGTACATAGAAAATATCTCTACATAATTATACTATTTTTTTTGTTTGTTCTAGTTGAGCCAGGTATGACTATCCAGTATCGAGTTGAGTCAGCGATTAATTATTTTCAGGGAAATGGTGTTTTGATGGTCAAATTAAACAACTCAGGTTTGAAGTTCAATCAAATAATTGTCAATCAACGAAAGGAGTTTAATATGGATGTTGAGAGGCTTGACATATATTGTATACATCACAATCCTCATAAAATCCATAGACTTGGGAATTGAATTCTAGAGTGGAATTTTCAAATGGCATGACATAAAGAGGTCAACTTAAAGATGAAACAGAATCAACTTGATTTGTCCTGGGCCATTTTATCCTCCTATTTGGTTCTTGACATTACTTCTTTAGAAAGAATTAGTTTATGCTTTGTTTGCGATATCATATGCCAAACGACATCTAAGGCGACAACCGAAAGCCTGTACTATGCTTAATAAATTAAATCTTTCAACAACCTCATGGGTTGGTTTCAGCTGGTAAAAAATGGAGGCGTGGCCTCGATTCCCTCCACGTAGAACAAATAATGTCATGAATCTGCAGTTTTGTCATGAATCTGCAGTTTACTTAATTAAAGTGCACTTTCTTGACATTAATAAATTTTGCATTTGCACACAACTGTTCATGTCTGAAATTACGTTAGATCTAAATGGGAAGGTTCGACTATGTTTCGTGAGTATAATTTCATATACACTTGAAAATAAGAGGTTTCGCTTACCCGTGTTGGAGGAATTTACATTTTATCATTTCAAGGACATGTTGAATTAGGAGTCTAGTCATAGGAGTCTAGTCATAATGAAAAAGGCTCCAGTGATACATTCAACTTCATAAACATTTTTTTAACATGGGTCAATATCACTATAATAAACGGAGAAATCGAGAAGTTTTAATTATTAGTACACACATACTGTTTAAATAATATCAAGTACGAGTTCTTTCCCAACTTCAACTTCCTATGTTTCCTTTTTCTTAAACATTTCTATTTTTTATGATATTGCATCAAGTTTTAATTGAGTTCTGATCAATACTATGCCTTTTCCACTAAGAATTTATATTATTATCTGACTTATTATTATTGTTTCACCGTCTTTTCTGGTTCACCCGTGCAGCACTTGATCTGATAAAGAATAAGCAAGTCCAAGCCATAATAGGCCCTCAAGGTTCAGCGCAAGCAGACTTCCTCATTCACCTCGGAGACAAATCTCATGTGCCCATCGTCTCTTTTTCTGCCACTAGTCCTCCCCTTAGTTCTCTTCGGAGTCCATACTTCCTTCGAGCCGCGCAAATTGACTCGTCCCAAGTGAATGCCATAAGCGCAGTCATTCAAGCTTTTGGCTGGAAAGAAGCGGTCCTCATATATGTGGACAACGAGTTCGGAGCAGGTATTATACCCTCTCTTACCGAAGCTTTGGAAGAAGTCAACATGCGAGTGCCCTATAGAAGCCCCATTTCTCCTTCAGCGACGGACGATCAAATCCTGCGGGAACTCTACAAATTAATGACGATGCAAACAAGGGTATTCATCGTGCACGTGTTAACTACCCTTGGTTCTCGGCTATTTGCCAAAGCAAAAGAGGTGGGAATGATGAACCAAGGTTATGTGTGGATCGTGACTAATGGAATCACCGACCTACTGAGTTCTGTGGATTCATCTGTTGTCGCTAGTTCGATGCAAGGAGTACTGGGCATCAAGACTTATATCCCGGACTCACCATATCTAGACAACTTCATGGTCCGATGGAGGATGAAATTCCAACAAGAGAATCCTTCCGCCCATAATCCTACATTGAACATTTTTGGATACCGGGCTTATGACGCTGCTTGGGCTTTGGCAATGGCCGTTGAGGAAATGGGTGCGACGAATTTTACCTACCAGATGTTGAATTCTTCGACAGAGACAACAGATATCGACAAGTTTGGGGTCTCTCTAAATGGTCAGAAACTTCTCCAAGAACTATCCAATATGACATTCGCAGGCCTCACTGGAAATTTTAGACTCGTCGATGGGCAGCTAGAGTCGACGGTGTTCCAAATCGTTAATATCAATGGAAATGCAGCAAGAGGGATTGGGTTTTGGACGCTAGAAAATGGGCTGGTAAGAGATTTGTATTCATTCAGCACAAGCAAATATTCCACTAATATGGGCTCAATAATATGGCCAGGAGATTCAACCTCTGTTCCTAAGGGATGGGAGATTCCCACAAATGGAAAGAAGTTGAAAATTTTAGTCCCCCTGAAGGACAGTTTCTTTCAATTTGTGACCGTGAGTCAAGATCCTAACACAAATACATTCCAAGTCACCGGATACTGTATTGACATCTTTCAAGCCATCATTGAAAAATTGCCTTATGCTGTGGCTTATGACTTTATTCCGTTTACCGCGCGAAGTACTTACGATGAGATGATCGATCAAGTATTTTATAAGGTCAGCAAGTCCTTAATTTCGTTGGAATACATGTTGAAACTTACTATGCTATCATTTGGTTGACAAATAAAACTTTCCCCTTCCTTTTGTTGGAACAGAATTATGATGCAGTGGTGGGTGATACAACAATCATTGCGAATAGATCATTATATGTAGACTTCACCTTACCATACACCGAATCGGGGGTTGCAATGCTTGTTCCATACAAGGACAACAAGAACAAGAATGCTTGGGTTTTCTTGAAGCCACTCACTTGGGACCTTTGGTTAACGATCGGATGCTTCTTTGTGTTTATAGCACAGGTCGTGTGGATTCTCGAACACCAGATCAATGAAGACTTTACGGGTTCGGTTGCGCATCAAGTTGGCACGAGTTTCTGGTTTTCGTTTTCAATCATGGTCTTTGCACAAAGTAATCACCCTTTACTTTAATAAATCAATTGAACATTACAATTTCCATATCGTTCTTTAAAATTTAGATGCTTTCTCTTAATTTGGATTGCAGGGGAGAGAGTATTTAGCAACCTAACCAGATTTGTTGTGATCGTGTGGTTTTTTGTGGTACTTATACTAACGCAAAGTTATACCGCAAGTTTGAGCTCTCTTTTGGTGGTGCAAAATCTTCAACCTACTGTGGCTGATATTGATCAGCTTCTAAAGAGTGGAGAAAAAGTGGGTTACCAGCACGGATCTTTTGTTTATGGAATGTTAAAGCAAATGAAGTTCGATGATTCGAGACTTATATATTATCATTCTCCTGAAGAATGCGATGCGCTTCTTTCCAAGGGAAGTGCAAAGGGCGGGATTGCAGTAGCATTTGACGAAATCCCCTACATTAAACTTGTTTTTTCTCAATATTGCAATAAATATACCATGATCCCGACATTAAAAACTGCTGGATTTGGCTTCGTAAGTCCTCAACCTCTCAATCATAGCCCAAAAAAGAAAATCCTCAAAATTTCCAATTACTAGAGTTATTCATTATTTCTTTGATTGAAATATCTCATGTCTTACTTTTGGTTTACAGGTTTTCCCCAAAGGGTCTCCGCTTGTACCAGATATTTCGCTAGCAATCCTTAATGTAATTGAAGGGCCTAAAATGACTGAAATTGAAAACACATGGTTCCCATCGAAATCCATTTGCCTGGATTCGACTAACTCAATTTCTTCCAGCAGCTTGGATCTTGACAGTTTCTGGGGCCTATTCTTGATTGCTGGAGCTGCTGCAGTTCTAGCTCTCTTCATTTTTATGGTCATGTTCGTGAAAAAAAGTTGGCATGAAGTAACAAGTTCTTCAGGTTCATTGCAGGAGAAAATCGTTGCATTGGGAAAAAGATTTTACCAAAGGGACCTCAATCCGTATACTTCTAGGGAAGCCAGAGATAGAAATACGAATGATGGTGGCAATGAGATTGCAGCTGTTGAAGCTTCAGAAAACACTAACTTCTCTTTGAGTCCGTCAAGAGACTTTGGCAAAAGCAACGACGATATAAACAATGAGCAAGGCACACCATCTGCAGAACAAGGACTTTCTAATAATGTAGATGAAGGGTGTCCGACGTAGCAATAAACTTCGAGCTTACAAATGTAAATTAAGAGAGGTACATACCTCAACAACTTTAGATACTAAACTTAAATGCCTCAACATCGTTAAACTTTGTACTATTAGTTGACAATAATTTCCCCCTCATTCTCTTCTAATGTAAGGACTACAATTGATACCGTTTATTGTCTAATCGGTAATCGCAGACAATATAACAAAAGATAGATGCTTTTCAAAATATTTTCTAGTGGACATTACATGTACGTGTTGGCTTCTCTTATCCTCTAATGTATTGTCAATGTAAGTGTCCATTATTATTTCAATAACTTGCCTAAAGTATCTAGTTTAGTAACAAAATACAACTTCTTAAACTAAAATTTAGAATGTATAATGAGAAAGTTCGGTAGAATAGGCTTCCATGGTTGAACCAATCGTCAAAATCCTATGTTATCATCTCTAAATAAATAATCGATTGACTCAGTAACATGTAATATGCTCCTAAGTATTTGCTTTATTATCAAACCATTCTATTTAACTAAAAGAATCTGTTGACACCTAAATTATTGCCGACAAATTCGATATGCATATTTTTTGTAAATAACAATAATAATCATATAGAAGAGAAGAATGAAAGAAAAGAATATTAAAAAAAATAAAAATAACAAGTAAAGCACCAAAATGTCATTAAACCACAAGTGCAGCCCATTAAAATCACCCCAGGCCCATCAGCCAATTGGTCTAATTAGAGCCAACTCAATTCGGGTCATCACTCTCTAGCCCGTCCAGAAAACCAGGTCCAATTGGCTCATCCTCAGCCCAGCAGCCCAAGTCCATCAAACGCTTGACCTTGGCCCACGGCCCATGAGAGGTCCCTCCACTCCTCAAAGCTGGTTCTCTCTCTCACTGAAGGTTCAAGTTTAGCGTCGGAGGCACACATGCATGGTTGAGAGCTGAGGAAGAAATGGATGCGAAGGTCGAACACACGTGGGTGAAGATATCGCACGGAAATCCTCAGTTTGGTATTATTAGTAGTCATTCATTTTAAAGTTCATTACCAAAGGTCTCAGTTTGATACATATTCACAATGTTCATTTGTAATAGATAAATATGTTAAATGCGTAAGTCAGATCGGGTTTGGATGATTTATTTAATTTACTTTAATCCATTTCCATACAATACACATTTATGACTCATATCTTATTTGATCCATATTACTAAAACACTTTATGGTTGACCAAATCTAGGAAAACTCACACCCAATTTGAGGTCAAAGCATGGAGTAAGCAAACATGAGATCGAATGAGGGTGAGACAGAGTAAAGAAAGATTTATAAAGATAGCTTAGGTCTAAGTAAGTCGTGATCTCATCTAATATCCATTCTATTTTGGATTTCATCCTTCTGAACCCATTTTCTAAAAATAACTAATCCTTATAACAATACAACCTATTAAATTTTGACAAGTCTAACATAACGGATTTGATATGTGTATTTTTGGATGTGGAAAAGAACCACTTGTATGAAATTGAATTGATTCAGACGTGATTTTGCCAAGTTGAAGTGAAACTGAGTTGAAGTCAAGTGAATATTCAAGTCCTCTTTTGTGAAAAATGCCATGATTCTCAATTAGCAAATAAAGATGATTTATCGATTGCCCTTTTTCCTCTTAGATTGATCTAACACTTCCAACACCTTAATTTGTGCTATTGGTCTTTTCAATTCTTATCATCAATTAGCTAAATATAAGAGCAGAAGATAAGGGGCAGTGGGTACACGAAACAAGTAAAGGCGGTACAGTAAGGGATAAGATGTGGTCTAATAGCGAAAAGACATGGAAGAGGAAGAGAGCTGCAAAAGCGAAAACAGGAGGAGGCGACGGCAGAAAGAACACCATCTTTTGGGGGGTTCCTCTCTCTAGCACTGGGATTTTTCTCGGAGGTCCATAAAACTCTCTCAGGCCCCTTTCCATGATCAGGCCATGATCTTCCCTCTTTGTTCTCTCTTCTCCATCTTGACTTCTCCATCTTTTGGCACCATCATTCGAAGTGTAAAAGGCCATCCAAGCTCGCATGCAACTTCGAGCACCTCAACCTCGACTTCCAATGTGACATCCCAGATTTTCAGTCATGTTTTCTATTGAATAAATCGGGCATTTCATTGACGCGTCTATAGGGTTGTTCTCATAACTGATCATTCTAGAGATAACTAAACTATCTGGAAAAACCATTAAGAATTTTAAGGCAAATAGACCTGAGCATTCAACCAAGAATCGGCTACTTGACCGTGTTTATTTTTAGAGGTCATTATGGCACTGATATAAGTCAATTTGAGATCAGAGATAAGTTGGTTCGATTGAGATGTGTGGCTAATCGTGGTAATTTTCTTATCGTTTTGGTACCTTGTGTCTATATTTGAATACTCAAGATTTTCACGACAATCAAGAGTCATCATTGAGTCGAGTGGGTTCATTGTGGTTCAAAGAAAATCGACCATGGGTCATTTGTACTGAAAAGTTCTGAAAGTTACTCGGTAGTCTAGGTCACGCTAAAAACGCGTCGAATGGAAATTAACCGTGAATTCGAACCTGATTTCAAAAATTGAAAGTTACGTGGTGTCACAAGTTTATTTTAGGAACGTTGACTCAGTCTCAGAAGATTTTTCGGAGATTCTAGGATTTTTACGGAAAATCCATTCGGACGTCGCGGAAATTAACGGAAATTCGGATTGGCCGGGAATTGAAGAGATTTTTACTTGCAAACCGAGCTATATGGCAAAAGGGACTTGCAGAAATTATGTGGACTTTTTCTACACCAAAATTGGACTTTGAATTTGGGAATTTATTGAAGAGATTGGAGACTAAAATATGAAATTCGGAGCTAGGATGAGAGGGTGCATTAATTTCATCAAAATTTGGTTAATTGGTGGAAATTATATTGGGAAAGTATTAGTGGACATGGTATTCAATGGAGGGGATAAATCCATTGACTTTACCCTTAATCCTATCTTTTTATAAAGCAAAACCAGCTGGCCTCCCGTCGTTGTCTGTCGCTCCCTCCGTCTCTATCTCTTCCTCTCTCCTTCACAACCTTGGTCTTCTGCTTTTGCTTTTAAAATTTCTTTCCTCTCTCGGACGAGCTGTTCCTGCTCTCCTTCGTTTCCCTCCTTTGAACAACCCATATTCCACTGAGTTCCCCAGCTGAAGACGTCCAACGCTTGCTGCTCTTTGGTCAACACTCTCTCCACAGAAGCCCTTTCGTTTGATCGCATATCCTCATGCCAGCTGCCCCACTTCACCGAAGCAGCGCCCCCCCACACTCGGCCCAACTTTCCTTCGTGTCTTCATCCAGTTACTGCGAGACCAGCATCTCCCCCGAAGCCACGACACGTCCTTGTTTTCTGCTTGCTCGGTCAACATTTGATTGAAGCCCTCAACCCACCGAAGAAATCCACCGCAGACACTAGCAGATTCGGTCTTTACGTCTGCAGCTCGACTTCCTTGCTGCTGCTGCCGCGAGTCCAACGCCAGCAACGCCGGTTGAAGAAGCCACGTCTTCACCGAGTCAAAATTTCCCCTGCTAGCTTCGGTTGTTGACCGCCTGGCCCCCACACGAAGCCGTCCATCCCCACGAAGCCACTCCACCAATTCTGTTCTCCACCGTTTCATCTGTTGCCACGTCCCAGTCAACCGTCAGCCATTTTCCTTCGACGATTGACTCTTGCCAGTTGCCGCGCGTTCCACAGCACCGAATCAACTTAGGAAGCAAGCCGTTTTAGTCAGCTCCCATCTTCGCACGTCTTCAGCCCAGCATCACCGAAACTGAAGCCCAGCTTCTTCGTGCCAGCAACCCAAGAAGCCGGCCCACCTTCAGCAAATCAGCCAGCCCAGCTTAGCCCAGCGAAAATCTTTAGTGCAGTCCAGCTTTGAAGCCGCGAAAATAGGCCCACTTGAAGTTCAGCCCATTGGATTTTAAGCCCAGCGAAATTTGTTGGTCCAGCAGCCCATCTTAGCGAAGCCCAACAAAATTAGAAGCCCGCGAAGCCAAGCCCAAGCCCATAAACTTCTGTGGGCTTGCGTGGCTTGTAGGTCCGGCCCGAGTGTCTATCGACGCCGCCGAAAATTCGGATTTCGGCCGCCATCGCGTCGCCGTCGCGGTGTCCCGGTCCCCGCTTTTAATCAAGTGAGTAATCTCACTAATCTTTGCTTAATAGACTAATTATGCTTAATGGTTGATTAGATTTAATTAATTGCAATTAGGTGGTTAGATTAGAATGGATTAGTGATTATTAGTTAATTGCATTGCATATTAGTTAGGTGGTTAGTGTACTTAGTTAGAGAACTGCCTATGCTATTTATTGAATGTATCTCGGGATTTTTCCCGACCCTTATCGGGCTTCAATTAGGCATTATGGGCCTAAATTGGATTTCTAGTATTTATTTATTAATTTTCGAAATTAATTATTTAATTATTTATTTTTCGAAAATTAGGCAAGGATAGTTGACGACTGAAATTTCGTCGATTGTCGTGTAAGTGCCGAGTTCGTTTATTTATTTGAGCTCTACGTTATGTTGAATTGAATTAATTGTGCAATTTGAGGAATTATTCCTAAATTGATTGAAATTGAGTGAAATTGAATGATTGATTGGTAGATAGCCAAGTGCGGTTATTTAACATTGACAATGCTTTGATTAGTTGTAAAGTAGAGAAAATCGTGAGGCTGAATTGAGAATAATCTTGTTTGAGATCAATCAGTGCAGGTATAGACATACGTGGTTCGTGTGAGGAAATCACTGGTGAAAACGCGCGCTTAAAAGAATGCACGAGTGCTGTCTATTACTTGCATCAGTATAGACATACGTGGTTCAGTGATAAGGAAATCATTGGTAAAAACGGCGCCTTAAAGAACGCACGACTGTTGTCTACTGCATGCCTCATTACGGACATACATGATTCGGTGACTAAGAATATCACTGGTGAAAGCGGCGCCATAAAGAATGCACGAGTGCTGTCCAGTACATATGTCACCTTGGTGAAAACGATGCCCGAGAGCATTACTGTAGCTCTGTGACTGAGAATGCAAATGGGAGGTTTTATATTGAGAAGTGATTTGACCTAGAAGTGGTTCGACTGACATGTAATCAGCTAGGTCGATTGATCAATGATTTGATCCATTGTTGTGAATTGACTGATTGAATGAAAGTGACCTTGAATGGTCCGATTGACATGTAATCGACTAGGTCGATTGATCGAGATATCGATATGTGATGTGATTGCTAGGGTGCCTATTGAATTGTGCTAATATGCAGGTGGAATCTGAGGCCAAGGTAAGTCCTATGACCCATGCGTGTATAGGGAGCCCGGTTAGTGTATTGGTTTCTTAATCAAGTCTTAGTGGGATAGAACTTGCTGAGACATAGTCTCATCCCGGTTGTGGGACAACATTTCAGGACCCTCATGAGGAGCCTGAGGAGAAAGAAACCGAAGAGGAGTACTTGGAGGAGAACCCTGATGATGATCCGAGTACGACCCAGATGAGGACTATGATCCCATCCTCTTTGTGAACCCTGTTTGTAGATGGTTGAGTGTGAGACTAGACCTTTGTGAATAGTATGGTAAATTACTTTGAGGTGTGGTTGTATAAAAGTTTGGTTGTGAATTTCGTTATGAAAAATATGGCATTACTTTTCTATCCCATTGTTTTATTGTCTGGGGATTTATAATTGCTTCCGCATGTGCTTAATAAACAAAAGGGTCGGCGATACTTAATCCTGGGATATCGCATTATAAAATCAACCAAGTAGAAGGATGTGTGCGTGCCCAAGGATCGGGGCGTGACATCCAACTTGTCAAGGACTAGTTCTCCGTCACAAGCCACCGCAAACCGCATGAAAGGAAGAGGTGAAAGCTAAGTGTTCAGTCTTGATAAGACTTTATTTGTTTGTTTGTTGTCCATCATTTCGTTCAATAATACATAAATCGTGTTGACATTCGAGTTTTTGTCGATATTTTAAGTATCCATTTATTTTACAAAAAAAAAAAAAAAAAAAAAAAGGAGCCCAGCCCACAACTTGAACAAAAGAAGGCAAGAAAGGAGCCCAGCCCGTCTCCCATCTCTTGCATAAGGCTTCTCCTTCTCGTCGTTTCCACTCGACTCCCTCCGTCAAGATAAAAATCCCATCTCTTTTCCCAGAAGTTGGAAAAGATTATCACAACGTTGAGCGCAAATCTTGTCTCGTTTCCTTCCAATCTCTAACGATCCCGGCATGGGGGAGGTGTTAAAGTTACGCTTCCACTGTTCTGCAGGCTTCGTGGGAAGCTTGGCTGAAGGTCTGGGTAGAGGGAGAGAGCGAGCTCGGGAGGGAGGGACGGAAAGAATGAAATACGGAGCCGAGCTATGTTCTCGACTAAGCGTTACCCAACCATCCCCGTCGCAAGCCAACGAACTCTAGCTAACACACTTGAGCCTGCGGGCCTCCTCTTCCGAGGATCTCGATTCGCCGACATCGCGAGGCAGTTGGCCATAGCTCGACTCATCGTGAGCTTGCCCTATAACTGCCATGTCCGAGCCAGGAAGGGATTTCCGCGATTGAAACTTATTCCCATGAACTCCTTTTTGCCTCGCCCCGTTCTATTTAAAGAAGGAACTGAACTTGGTGTCTCTAGTTCTTGAGCGATTTCTTTTTAACTGAGTCGACACTTAATGCTCAGCATTTCCTGGTGATTTTTTTTGTTCTAGACCCGAGTTCGAGTTCTAAAAATGTTCGATATCTATGGTGTTCACCATATGTTCGCGGGAATGCCCAAACTAAAACCATTCCTTTTAGTCCCGCATTCCTATTTATTCTAAGGATTCATAAATGCCTATTAATTGCCGAATAGATTTGTTAGTCAAATTTCTTTTCTACCAAGTTCGAATCTCCTAGAATTTTGGTTGTCGTTTGTCTTTTGTTTTACCATATTCCTGTGAATGTTCTTTGTATTGCGGTTTGACAGCAACCGTGAGCCCTATGCGAATAGTGGTGGAGATTATCGGTTGTCCAGTGGTCGGAAGTGGCTTGCTATGGTGGTCCGGTGATGGTCGTACCAGTCAACAACGAGTAAAGTCTCTTCACGATTTGGTGTGGTGAGCCTTGGCCATGGGTGTGCATGTGGACTCTCTCTTCTCAGTTTGTACTGAGCAAAGAACAAGAAGATGGCTAGGAGAAAAGGAGAGAGGACATGGGCTTAATTGGTTTTATAAGATTCGAGTTTATTTAGGGCGCATTTGGCAACCGTTTTATTCCCAAGAACAATTTCTAATAAAAAATGATTCTTTTGTATTACATTCCTAGGAATAATTTCTAAGCAAAAAGAACACATTTGATAACTGTACAAAATTTTTTATTTTGGAATATAAAAAGAACAAAAATACTTTTGGTAACTACATAAAAGTTATATTCCAATTATTTTTCAATTATCTTTTTAGATTAGTGTAAATTTGATATTAAATTCTTATGGACCACTCACCAATATAATTGTCTTCTAATAAGTGAAGAAATCATATTATATTTATTATATTTTAAATTTCAAAAGAATTCGAATTAAGAATCTATTATATTCTAAAATTCTATCAAATCATATAAATTCTATTGATTAATTATATTTATACTAAGTAATAAAAATAATAACTAATCAAATTTTTATTAAATAGTAAATAATAAACTATAGTATAAACTATAAATATAACTACTAAATAATAAATTAAAATATAAAAAAATATGTATTCTATATATAGCGAAATTTCAATTCCTACTTCAAATCATTTTTTTTATTTTTTAAATAATTTTTATTTTTATTTTTGTTCTAATTTTTATTTTTTCTAACTTTTTTTCCTTTCTTTCTCCCCTCCTTCTTTAAGGTGGCCGGTCGCTGGTCTTGGTGTCACGCCCCGATCTTCGGGCACGCACCCATCCCTCACTTGGTCGATTAATAGAGACGTCCCGGGACGCATCCCGGCCTTTTATTTTAATATGCATGCGGAAACGTATATAAAATGCCAGATAATAATACAATGAGATAGAAAAGTAGGACTAAGAACCCGAACCTAAAAACCAACACACTTATATACATATATAACAACTCAGTCATATATATACATATACAAGCCACACTAGAAAGTTGGTTTCTACTCAAACAGATTCAACAGAATAAGTCATTCAACAGGAGTGGGGTTTCAATCCTCATCAAGATCATACTCTGGATCATCCTCGGGGTCCTCCTCTGACTCCTCTTCAGATTCTTCCTCAGGCTCTTCATCCGGTTCCTCTTCTGGTTCTCCTCTAGGCTCTTTCTCCCATCCCTCATCCTGTTCAACCATCTCTCCTTCTTCATCACTCCAGTTAACGCCCTCAGCTGAGTACACTGGAGAGTCAAAGTCATCCTCGAGATTAGGATCCTTTGCATCCACCACCGATCCATCTTTTTGGTATGTTGTACCCTTTCCAAGAGTAACTTCCAGAACGAATCAAGGTACGTCAAATTCCGGCACATGACCCTCCCTTTGCCCGTCATGATAGTGACGATATCATAACCGGTACTTATAGGGCACCTTATCAGGTTCATTCACATCAACCCAGACGATTGACTTCATTAGAACATGTTCTAGTCTTTTAGGGAGAGAGGTGTATTGGGAGGTGGTATCTTATCTCGGTGATCTCTTCGAGTATGCCAAAATGCATGGGATAACGAGGAGGTAGAGGTGTAGGTGCTACCATCTAGGGACTTGAAATGTTTTCCTATAACTAGGATGAGACTACGTCTCAGCAAGTTCTACCTCCTAAGACCCGATTAGGAAGTCAATACACTCTATAAGCTGCCTAAGCACAACACGAGTCAGAGGACTTACCTTTACCTCAGTTCCATCCTGCAAATCAGTATATATCAAATATACACAATCACATCACATCACCCAATTAGATTAAATCATCGAACAATCAAGTTAGTCAATTACATGTCACCATGACCTTCCTCTAGTCAGTACATTCAATACTATCTATAAAGTCAGATTAATTCAAGACTGCTCATCCAAAGTTGATAATAGATAGTATAGTTCGCCCAAAGCTGGTAATATAGTATACTATATATATGCTTGCCCAAAGCTGATTGATTAGGGCCCCCAAGCCATCATACTATATATGCTCGTCCAAAGCCGATAATATGTGCTCACCCAAAGTTGATAATATGGTATACTATTTATATGCTCGCCCAAATATGATAGATAAGGCCCCCGGCCAACATAGTATACCATTCAACTGTATAACCAATTTATCATTTTTATCATATCCGATAAAAATAGCGTGTATGAGTACACGGTCGCCATTAGCCAAAATACAGTATTTTCACCCTTGAAAATTCCACCATTTATATGGTCCACCAAAATATTTTTGGTGTTGTAAACCAACGCTCGATTAATTTCCAATCAATTACCACAATTGATTAATTTAGGAATAAAATCAAAATCAAAATTAAATCGATTCACCACGATTTAGTACTCAAATAAATAAACAAACTGCACCACAATAATCGGCATAAAATTCCGGTCAGTCGGCTATCTCAACCTAATTTTCGGAAAATAAATAAATAAATAAATAATTACAAAAATATTAAATAATTGCAATAAATCCAATTTAGGCATGTAATGCCTAATTGGAAGTCGAAACGAACCCGGAAATTTTTGAGACTCATTCAATAAATACTAACACGACTCTACTTACTAATATCACTAACCATTTGCCTAACATGTATTGATAATGCATTAATCTAATTGCTCTACTATAATCTATCCACCTAATTGCATTTAATTAAATCTAATCAACCCCTAAGCATCATTAGCATACTAAGTGAGGATTAGTGAATAAAACTCACTTGATTAACGAATGGGTCGATGCAAAACGTCGGGAACGCGATGGGGACCGATTATCCTCAAGGCGGGCCAAGCAACCGAGGCTCAGGACCACCTCAAAACGGGCTTGGAAGCTTGCTGGAAACCCACTTTTTTGCTTGCTGTTTGCTGCTGGTGGAGAGCTGATCCGAGGTCAATTGAGGTGTGCAAGGGCTGGTGATGCTGCAGCAAGGCCGAGCGGCCAAAGGCAGGGCTCGGCGGGGCTTGGACGGTGATGGACAGCCTTCGGCTGGGCTCGGGACAACCCTAGGATGCACAGGCAAAGGTGGACGGGGACAGCTGGGCGTGGTGGCACGCGAGTGGATGGCGGAGCACACCAGCGGCGAACGGCGATGGTGGCTGCGTGCAAGCGGCTTCTACTGTCTCCAGCGGTGTTGTTGGCTTCCTTGGCTATTGTGGGCATCAAACAATAATGGAGGGAGAGAGAGGCTTGGCTAGTTGCTTGGTGAGGAAGAGAGGGCAAGGGGTGGGCCACCATGGCCATTTTATTTCAATGCTTTGTCCCATTGACCCATCCTTGGCCAAGTGTTGTTCCTTGGCCCTCCTTTAAAAAACAAGGCCCCCATTTAGAAGCTTATGGTGGTCCAAACGTTGGGGGGCATACAAAATTCCAAGCAAAAGGCTTCTATTGGACATCCGTTCGTGCTTAATTCAATCCAATTCGACCTCAACAACTCCCGTGGTTGAGTCAATACTCAATTTAGTATTTTTCCTCACCCCTTGAACCATATTGCATCCCAAATTTGCGATAAAAAAGGATTCTCGATTTTTTTTTTATAATAAAAACAGCTCTGTGACGATTTTTTCCCAAAAAGTCTCGAGTTGTAGAAATATCTTCTGAAACTGAGTCGACGTTCCTAGAATTTATTGTGATATGAAAGAATCTTCAGTTTCTGAAGTCGGATCCAAATTCACGGTTAATTTCACTTAGGCGCGTTTTTAGCGTGACCTAGGCTATCGGATAGTTTTTAGAAATTTTGAGTGCAAATGATCTGTTGTCGATTTTCTTTAAGCCACAATGAACCCACTCGACTCATTGGCAACTTTCGGTTGTCGTGAAAATCTCGAGGATTTAAATATGGACACAGGGTACCAAAACAATAGATAAATCAGTTTAGTGTCGGTCGACGAGAATTTTCTAATTAAGTGGTGTCACCCACAATTAACCACACATATCAGTTGAACCGATCTATCTTTGATTTCAAATCGATTTTATACTATTTTGTAATGGCCTCTAAAGATGAGCACAGTCGAGAAGTCGATTCCTAGTCAATTTCTCAGTCTATCGCATTAAAATTCCATAATGGCTTCCTTGGATAGTCTAGTTATCTCGAGAGTGATTAGCTCTAAGGACAGCCTATAGGTGCGTCGATGAAATGCCCGATTTATTCAATAGAAAACAGAAGTGAAAAACTTGGGATAATCGATGACTGGCCAGACGAGGGTCGGCGACCTCATCAGAGCATCGCCGACCCTTGGCGAGGCCAAGCCTCGTCGGCTAAGCCTTGTTGGCAATTAGGCAAGGCTCGATCGAGCCTTAGTTAGGCGAGTGGCCTTGCCCGGATCCGGGAAGGCCGAGCTCACCCAGCCACCAACAAGGCTCCATCTCGCCGAGCCACCATGAGGTTGGCCTCACCTTGGGCGGGTAACGCCGACCTCGTGGTGGCTCGGCGAGGTCGAGCCACATTGGCAGCTGGGCGAGCTTGGCCTTCCCAGATCTAGGCGTGGTCGAGCCTCGCTAAGCCATGGCTGGGCCGAGCCTTGCCCGGCTAGGAGAGGCTCGCTGATGGTCGAGGAGGCCCAAGCGAGGCTGCGGCCACCGGCGAGGGCTGCGAGCGAGTTTGCAAAGCCTTGCTGGTTGTTGGGTGAGCCTTTAGCGAGCTTGCCGAGCCTCGCTAGACCTCACCCTGGCCTGGCGAGCTCGCTAGTAACTGGCGATGGTGGGTGGTAGATGGCAGTGGTGGGCGAGGGGCGGCGGTGACGGCAGATTGCAATGGCGGCGGCGACGTCACTTGAAGAACAAGAGAGAAGGAAGAAGAACAAGAAGAAAGCGGAGGAAAAAGAAAAAAAAATAGGTAGACTTGATTCTAGAATTATTTCCGAGAACAAAGAATCAACTTTTTTTCTACTTCTCGATTATGTTTCAAATCTACTTCTGAGAACAAAAAAATATAAATTTGTTCTCAGGAATAAAAATTTTACTAGACGCATTTTTGTTCTAAATCTACTCCCAAGAACCAAAGAACATAAACAAGCATTGTTTAGTAAGTTGCCAAACTTGCCAAACATGCCTTTAGACTGATGGATTCGGACTTGGTCGGTCTAGTCAATTTAGGTTGGGCTTTGTATGGTTTGATTCGGATTGGGCTTGTTTGAAAAAAAATATAATTAAAAATAATTGAAAATTCCAAAAAATATTTTTAAAAATTCAAAAAATATAAAAAATTAGAAATTTTTAAAAAGTCTTCAAAAATTTAGGAAATTTGTAAATTTAAAAAAATACCAAAACAATTTAAAAAATGAAAATTCCCCAAAATAACTTTAAAATAGTCTTTTCAGGTTGCCTTATCTTCAAATGTGCAAAAATCTTTGATAAGAAAATTGTGCTCAAGACTGAACAAACCGTTATGTCTTTACCAAAGGATTCCAATTATGCTTAAAAATGAACGCTTTTGATTGCGCACATTCAGTATGTTGACTATAGTTTACCTTTAGCTTAGTTAGAGATGACATACCTTTCTTTGGTAATGTTAGATGCTTGCCTTCCCAATGCAATTTATTTAACATCATATTGGTTGATGATTATTATTTTAATGATAGCGCACCTGCATGATCACCTTATACGTTAGTAGATAAGTCTAAAATTGATTCAGATTGCCTGACAAAAATCTTTTTGAAATGAATAAAATCAGGTATTGAGAGAGCACTAATTAATCAATTAGGAGCTATTTGGTAACCATCCCAACAGTGACTAATTTTGATTTTTTGTTCTTGGGAGCATTTTGGGAACATAATCGCGTTTGGTAAAATTTTTATTCTCGAGAATAGATTTTGAGTAGAATCAAGCATAAAAAAGAAGAAGTTGATTCTTGTTCCGAGAACAAATCTGAGAATCAAGTCTTCTTCCATTTTCTCCCCTTCTTCTTCTCTTTTCTTCTTCTTCATCTACTACCATCCTACGATTGTCATCCATCGTTGCCATTGCCGTCGTCGTCTGCTGGTCATCGACAAATGGTCCGGCGAACTTGCCAGAGGCAAGTCTAACCATTGGCGAGGCTCGCCTAGCCTCACCGGTGGCCGGCGGGCCTCGCCCATCCCTGTTGGTGGCTAGGTAGGCCCCATCCAGCCCTGGCGAGGCTGGCCTGGCCATCGGAGAGGCCAAGCCTCGGTGGGGCTGGGCGAGGGCTGGGCAAGCCTCGCCCAACTGCCGGCAAGGCTCGGCCCTCGTCTTGCTAGTCGTCAACCCTCGTCTTGCCGGTCGCCAGTCCGGCGACCAGCCTGAAGAAGAAGAAGAATAGGAGAAAAAAAAAAAGAAAAAAAGGAAAAAAGGAAAAAAAGAAGAGGCAAAAAGTATAAAAGTTATTTAAAAATTAAAAGAAATTGATTGGAATAGAATCAATGAACACAGTACCAAACACAATTCTATTCTAGAATCAGAAATTTTGGACAGTTACCAAACAATTTAAAATGCTTAAAATCTGTTCCCGGGAACAGAATAAAAAATAATCATTTCTGATCAGAATCTATTCCCGAGAACAAAGTCGTTACCAAACGCGCCCTTAGTATAACTAAATTCTCGACCCTAAATTCTTTAGTTACATAGAAAGTGGAGTATACCCTCATGCTTCACTTAGTTTCTAGCCGACCCCATTAGGCTAGTGGTGACTCATCATTAGAAAATTTTTATGAACACCCTAACGTTGCGTGAGGTATGGGCTTGGAAGAGTCCGCGCCTAATCATAGGTTGTAGACTTGTCTTTTAGGCAATACCCCCAAACTTATTTTCCTCCCTACCAAGAGGTAGGTTGTGACAACCATTCAATATATGGTTCTAAATTTATATAATTTCGTACATAGATGCTTTGGAAGACTAGTCTATTGGGGTCGGCTAGAAAATAATTTCGTACTTATATATCAATATTAGTGTCACATTAGCATTAATAGAACAATATAGATACTCAACAAATATCTAGTATAAGATTTTATTTGTCAGTTTAGTATGTACGACATATATTGTGTTCATTTATCCTAAATCTTAAGAGAAAGAGGGCAAGGAATCAGGATTTTATTTTCCTAATTTGGTACGTTCCATGTGTGCATCACATGTAAATTTCGGTCACCATAAGTCATCAGTGAGCTTTGCCAAACCATGCTCCCACAGGATTGATCAAGATAATTTTTTTTATTAAACTATGCTTATTTTTAACCCATTTAGCACCAGTCTAATTAGAATGCAAAATGTAATTGAATGAAAAATGCTAATAATACGCAAATGCAAATTAACAATTTTTTTGTCTAGGAATTAGGGTCAAATCCTAATTTTCTCGTGCAATGAATGATTAAATGGGGTCGCTACAATTTAGGTGTTAACAAGATATAATTTTGTAGTCTTACATCACTACATAGACATTTTACTAGTATATGCTATAATATTGAATTGGACAAACACATAAAATAAAGACTTATGAATTAGTTTAAACTTTGTTGTAAATCAGGCCCATAATACAGAGAAATGCTATGTTTTCATTTGTTTATTTATTGGGAAATAATCTCACTATATTTGTTCAGTAGGCTCTTTCTATTTGGTGTTTTACTACTCCAAAGTGAAAAATTCTGGCAAAAGAACGCTTCAAGTGCCATAACTTTGGCCAAATACACTTAAGTGCCATAACTTACGATAGGTACACTTAAGTGCCACATTCAAAGAAAACGGATCACTTGAGTGCCACTCGGCCAAAGTCCGGCCAAAACGCCAACGTGGTGTTTTTTTCCGGCGACGCGCCCAAAACGATGTCGTTTTGCACGGCGCGTGGCCAAACGGTGTCGTTTTGGGCTGACATGGTAAAAAAAATTAAAAAATTAATTAATTAAATATAAAATTAAATTTAGTTAAAATATTTTAAAATTAAATTTAGTTGAAATATAAAAAAATTAATAATAAAAAATTTAAAAATTTAAAAAAAAAAAAAAAAAAAAAAAAAAAAGTAAAGAAGGGGAGGCGGCGAGAGATTAGCCACCCCGCCGCCGCCGGGAAGGGCCGGCAACGGTGGGGGAGGGTCGGTCGGGGTCGTCAGCCCTGGCCGTGGCCCGGCGACCCTGGTCAGGCGGCGAGGGCTCACGAGCCCTCGCCGGATCTGGGCGAGGCGCGCGACCCTCCCTAGATCCGGGCGAGGGACGCCGACCCTTACCGGATCGGGCGAGGGCTCGTGAGCCGCCGCCGGTCGGCGGAGGTCGCCAGCCCGGCCGAGCCCGGCGACCCGGCCGATCCTCCCCCCGCCGTCGCCGGCTCTTCCCGTAGCGGCGGGGGGCGGCGGCGGCGGGCGAGGGCTAATCCCTCACCGCCTCCCCCTTTCCTTTTTTTAAAAAAATTTTAAATTATTAATTTTTTAATATTTCAACTGAATTTAATTTTAAAATTATTAATTTGAAATATTTTAACTAAATTTAATTTTAAAAATATTAATTTTAAATATTTTAAATAATTTTAATTTAATTAATTATTTTATTTTATTTTTTTGCCACGTCGGCCCAAAATGACGCCGTTTTGGCCACGTTAGCGTGAAAAGGGCGTCGTTTTGGGCTCGTTCGCCGGAAAGGTACCACGTCGATATTTTGCCGGATTGGCACTCAAGTGATACATTTTACTCCAATTTTGGCACTTAAGTGTACCTTTCGTAAGTTATGGCACTTAAGTGTCCCTTTGGCCAAAGTGAAGGCACTCCAGGGGTCCGCGCGTCGAAAAATTCTACAACTCCAGTAAGTAGGTAGTGACGGAAGAATAAACCTCTCTTCCTATAAGTGCTTTTCTCTCTTCTAGTAAGAGTTTGCCCTATCCATGGTGATAGAAGAAAAACCCTAAAACCTCTCTACCTCTACCCTCTCATGGATTCTTCACATAGCTCGAATCTCTTTCATTAATTTCCCCCACCTCACTAATCGACTCTTTCCCATTTTCCTATTTTCCTAGAACCCCTTCCATTACCTCTTTGTCCCACATCTATTCTTTGCGTCCCTTTCTTCATACATTTCTCTTGACCCCAACTTCTACCACCATGTATGCTTCCCCCCTTCCCTATTCCACCTTTGTTTTTTGTTTTGCACTAAACCCTAACCCTTCCAGGATGCCAATTTTAGAACCCATTATCTAGAGTTCACTTCATCCTAAAAGCTATGCTCCTTTAACTCAACTGGTTCTAAGTCTTGTTAGGAAAAACAAGCTTCTGCTGGTGTTAAGTATGTGGTCTCTGTTGGCTATAGTGATGTCTGATGGTGGTCTCATTGGTTGCAGTGTTGGCTGTGGGGTGCTAAAAACTTGCTCCCAAAATGACTCTTTTTCCCTTGCTGATATGTGGGCAAGGGTTGGTATAGTTGATGTGTTAGGCTTACTGTAGTGCTTTAGTCTTGAGACAAATATGGAGAGTGAGATAGATAAGGATAAAAAACTTGCTGCGTTGTGTAGAAGGCTAGGCAAATTGTGGTCTGATGATGTTGTAGTCAAGGTGGTCGACAAACTTCTAGAAAATAAATTAAAATAACGCAACCTTACATTGTTGGGGAAACTATACTCTAGACCCAATGTCAACTTTCATGAATTCCTATTTACGATGAGGAAGGCTTGGAAATTGGAGGATTTTATGTGTGACCAAGTGAAGCCAGGGTTATTTATATTCACATTTACTTCGAAAAATGAGAAGAGGAGAGTTCTTGAAGCAAGCCCGTGGTCTTTCTCAAGCAACTTGCTTAAACTTCAACAACTTAATCCCAAAATCCCCATTTATTGTCATGATTTCACACATGGTGCCTTTTGGGTACAATTTCTTGGTTTGCCACTTGCAATGAATAATGAAAACATGCTACGGGAGGTGGTGGCTAAGTTAAGGAAAGTGCTAAAAGTGAAAATGGATTCAAAAGTAGGTAGCCTATGTAAAGTTGGAAAAGTCCGTGCCCTCTTAGACTTATTAAGTCCACTTAAGGCAGGGACGTTGGTGAATTTTGAGGAAGAACAATTTTGGATTGATTTTAAGTATGAATGTCTCCCCCATATTTGCTACGTGTGGGAGAATTGGCCATTATAATACGAGTTGTGAGAAAATGCCATACCAAGAACCTAGCTTGGAGGAAAATGGCACGAGTAACTTTGGCTATTGGTTAAAAATGGATGAGGGCAAAGCAAGTCCATTTTGGAAGCTATTTTATGGTAATGATTTAACGTCCTTAAAGAGGAAGAAATTGTGTTGGAGACACCAGCACAAGTAGGAGTGATGGAGGATATTCAGCCAATTGAGACTGAAATGCAACATTTGCCAAAACTTATGGAGATCCAGCCATTTGAGATTTCGAAATTGAAGGGCAAATGAATAGCAGATGTACCAATGACTGCGAGAGGAAAGCGAAATCAAGATTGTAAATTTCAATGGAGAACCTTTCAGATTCCTTCCAACCCATGAGAGGCATTAGGCAAAGTGATTCTCTTTCTCCATATTTATTCATAATATTGTCAATGTGCTTTCTCATCTCCTTAACAAGGCTATAAAGGATGAGAGTATTATAGGAATCAAGCTAAATAGGTTTTGCCCTACCTAATCTGACCTATTATTTGCAGATGATGCACCCATTCCAAGTCAAGAGATAGATAAATAGACATATCCCATTGCACCAATTTAGATGAGAAGATAAGAGGGTGTGAGAACTTGGTAGCGGTGTTGAATTAGTATTGATTTGCTTCAAGTCAAGCTATCAACTTTAATAAATCAGGGATCTTTTTTAGTATGACATGCCCATAAAACTTGAGCAAGAACATGGCTTCAGTCTTGAGAATACCGGTGATTGACAAAATAGGAAAGCACCTAGGGATCCCATCCAATTGAGGACAAACCAAAAAGCAAATGTTCGTGTGGATCTTAGCAAGAGTGAACATGAAGTTGGAGGGTTGGAAGGAAAAACTGATTTCAAAAGTTAGAAAGGAAACTTTGATTAAAACCATTGTGTAAACTTTGCCTCAACATGCTATTTCGATCTTCAAAATTCCAATCTTTGTATGTCGAGTGATAGAGCAAAGGATTGCATCCTTCCAGTGGAAGAAAATGAGGCAAAATTAGGATTACATTGGAAGAAATGAGAAATTCTTAAGTCCAGAAAAGATAGTGGGGGTATGGGCTTTTGTGATCTTATTATATCTTTCAACATAGCAATGCCGGGTAAGCAGGCTTGGAGATTCACAAAAACACCTTCAGCTCATTGGTGTTAATTATTTAAAGGAATTTATTTCCCCAATGGAAGCTTTTGGAATGCAAGAAAGGGGTCACGCCCCTCTTGGGGATGGCAAAGCATGTTTGTAGGCCGGGATGCTATTAGCAAAGATATAAGGTGGGCCGTTGGAAATGGAAGAACGATTAAGATTCGAGAAGACAAGTGGCTGAATATGGAGATCATTGGAAGTTTCTTGGATTTAAGTTTAGTAACAAGGGTATCGAGATAGATCCCTCCAAGGTAAAGGCCATATGCGAGCTAAAATCTCCTTCTACTATTAAGGAAGTTTGAAGCCTACCGGGAAGATTGAATTTTGTTGTGAGATTCATCTCCCAATTGCCAGAAACCGCTAAGCCGTTCTTTAAGTAGTTGAAGAAGAATGCCAAGGTCAACAATGATGAAAAATGTCAGAAATCCTTTGAAGAGCTTAAGCGATATCTTTCGCAATCTCCTATACTAGTACCACTTATCCAAGGAATGCATTTGATCTTATCTCACCATTCACGAAGAGTCATTAGGAGCTATGTTGGCGCAAAAAGGACTAAAGGATAGACTAGAACATGCCATATCCTAACTCAGTAAGAAGTTTACTATCTTCGAGATCCGATATCTGAAAATGAAAAAGACCTATGTAGCCTTGATTTGGGTCTTACACCGACTGGGGCAATATACTCTTTACCATCGTGTCCTACTGGTGACTGAGAATGTCCTGATTAAATATCTATTGGAGAAGTTCGCATTAGTTGGAAAGCTCGCTAAATGACAAATATTACTCTTTGAGTTTGATATTCAAAGCATGGCACAGAAATTCTTCAAAGGGTGAGCCATAACTAATATGTTGGCTGAAAAATCCTGAGAAGTTCGATAATTGGGATGAAGTTGATGAACGGATTTATCTAGTCTCATATAATAAATGGACAATGTATTTTGATGGTGTTGTTCACCTTTTTGGTTTGGCATTGGGACAGTTTTAATATCCCTAGAAGGTTAACATTACCTAGTAACTGCAAAGTTGATATTCCTTTGTATCAACAATATTTCTAAATATGAAGCTTGTATTCTTGGTTTGTAGTTGGCAATTGATATGAAAGTTACAAAGGTTCAAGTTTATGGTGGTTCTGTGCTCATCATCTTCTAGATAGGAGGCGAATGGCAAACGCGAGATGTAAAGTTGATTCCTTACCATGAATATCTCAAAGACCTAGTCAAGGAATTTTACGAAATATCTTTTGATTATCTGCTAAGATCACAAAATCAATTTGCTGATGTCCTAACAATCTTATCATTAATGTTACAAGTAACCAATAGTTTGAGCATTGATCCTTTGCAAATCGACGTTTTGAAGAAGCCTGCTTATTGTCTGATGATTGAAGAAGAATCTGATGATCAACCCTAGTATTATGACATCATGAATTACCTTCGAGAAGGTAAATTTCCCCAAGGACGTCAAACAAATGAACAAAAATACCTAATAAAGTTGGCATCTAAATTCTTCCATAGTGGGGGAACCATTTATAAAAGGTCTTTCGATTCAATTTTACTGAAATGCATGGATGCACAAGAAGCCAAACTCCTGAAGAAAGAGATATATGAAGGAAAGTGTGGCCTTCATATGAATGGTCATCTCCTAGTAAGAAAATCATGAGGCTCCATTACTACTAGTTGACAATGGAAGCCAATTGTATACAACATGTGAGGTGATGTTACCAATGTCAAGTTTATGGAGATAAAATCAACACTCCTCCTAATGAGTTGCATCAAATGTTCGAGTCTTGGCCTTTTTCAATGTAAGGCATCGACATCATTGGGCCGATTAATCTTAAAGCATCGAATGGACACCGCTTTATCTTAGTGGCCATTGACTACTTTATTAAATGGATTGAAGCCAGTTCATATGCCCACGTCACTGCAAAAAGCGTGGCAAGGTTTATTTGTGATGATATCATCACTCGATATGGAGTTCCTGAAGTGATTATCACAGACAATGGATCAAACTTGAACAACAAGATAGTTGATGAATTACTTAGAGAATTCAACATTCGCCATTTAAATTTTTCTCCTTATCACTCATAAATGAATGGAGTTGTGGAAGTAGCAAATAAGAACATCAAGAAAATTTTAGCCAAAACAGTTGAAAATTATTGTGATTGGCATGATCGGTTACCATATGCTTTGCATGCTAACCAAACTTCAATTCGCACTTCAACTGGGGCAACACCATTCTCATTAGTTTATGGGATGGAGGCCGTGCTACTCATGGAAGAAGAAATCCCTTCACTGAGGGTACTTTCTCAAGTCAAGCTCTATGAAGGTAAATGGGCTCAACAATGGTTTGGACTACTCAATATGATTGATGAAAAGAGGGTAAAAGCCCTATGCCATGGACTAAGCTATCAGAAGAGAGTAGCCAAGTCGTTCAATCACAAGGTTAGGCCAAGACATTTTGAGATCAACGATCTTGTCTTGAAAATGGTCCTACCTATCATTTCATATTTTGAGGGAAGTTTACTTCGAACTACGAAGGTCCATATAATGTAAGGAAAGTGCTACCTAGCGAAGCACTGATCCTTGTAGGAATGGATGGCCAACAATTGCCAAGGCTTGTAAATGTTGATGCTATCAAGAAGTATTATCCATAAATAAAGTGAAAGGCCTTTGAGTTGCTTTTGGATTGAATCCAAGCCACTTTAGGATATTTGCATCATGCATCTCATGCATACATATTGCATTCGCATGTTTATTCATTTTGCATAATCTCTGAAGAAGATTCTATCTATCCATAGGAGATTGATCTCATGTGTGATCTATATCTTTTTGTGTGCAGCACTTTTGGGCATGTGTTCTGCATGGAATTGTTACCTTTATGTCTTGTCTATTACATGCTCTGATTTTGTGATTTTTGAGGATCATATGGATATTTAATTTAAATGTTTTCCAAAATTGTGCAAGCTGGAATTTAGTAAATTTCAAAAAGACATGATATATGGACTATTCTAAGTTGTATGGACCACATGGATTGTATTGTCATTAGTGGTTGTATCTTGCTGCATGTGTGATGATAGGAAATGCATATAAGGATTAAAATAATGAAAGTGATCTTGTTTGCTATTACATCATGTGCCATGCTGATTTTAAGACATAAATTGGTAAACATGAATTATGATAAATGAGGAAACTGTTGGAGGCGGATGATAATGCCTTGGGAGTGTCAGGATGCTCGGGATGGGGGGTGCCGAATGCCCGGATTGTATTGAGATACATGGCCGGATGTCCTCGGGAGTTTCGAGATGCCCGGAATGGTTGGGTGCCGGAAGCCTCGGAGGTTTGTGCCCGAGGGGATGCCTCGTGATGCCAGTTGGGATGCGAGATGCTCGGAATGTGGGGGTGCCGGATGCCCGGTGGTGTGTACCGGAGGTTTTTCTCGCGATGCCAGGTTGAGGTGTGAGTGATGAAGTGTGGGATGCAATTACTAATCTCGGGAAAGAGAGATGTGGTGATCGAATTGAAAGGTGGAAATTGAATCATGCATGTATGACAAGAAGATGATCATCTATGGCATGATGACATGCACATATGATATGATGATGATCACCTATGGCATGATGACATAAACATATGATATGATGATGATCACCTATGGCATGATGATATGTGTGAGACAAGAAGATGATCACCTATGGCATGATGACATGCATATATGATATGTGATGATCACCTATGGCATGATGACATACACGTATGATATGATGATGATCACCTATGGCATGATGACATGCACATATGATATGATGATGATCACCTATGGCATGATGATATGTGTGAGACATGATGATGATCACCTATGGCATGATGATATGTATGTGATATGATTGTGAAGAGTACATGAGGATGTATGAACATATAGTGTGTTTGCACATGCATGGCTGCAAGGTAAGTTATGCTTGGATGCATGAATGGCATGTACTATGTTATGGTTGTATTGTGTGATACATTGAGTGGTTATTGGATCTTTTACCTGCTGAGTGGCTGTACTCATCCCTTCGGGGACCAACATTTCAGATTAGAAAGATGCCGCTCCCTACCGTCATGCGAGGCACCTTCTATGGCCTCCCATCGGATGTAGAGGTAGAATGTACGGAGATCGATTGCATCACCGTCCCTGGATTGACTTATGTGCGAGTGCGAGTGCTGGTTATGTACGAAGTGGGCCTGGCTGGGGGCCCTGTCATTCAGGAGTTTCTACCAGCTCATGTCCACCGAGACGGAGTGATTAGGGGGATGTTGCTGCCACCACCGCCCGACGCACCAGGATGGGTGTGATGGCTGCGTGAGGGGTAGAGAGCTGATGTCTCTTTTTTGGGAGTAGCCGCCACTGTTAGATGGAGAGTGTCACGTGATCACTTTAGGGGTCGGAATATCCTTTTGGGATGCGGCCAAGTGTAGCTAAAAATCTTGGCTTTCTTTTGTTGTATCGACCCAAGAAAATTCATCTTGAAAATATGTAAATAAAAATGGCTTGGCTTTATCTTTTCCTATGGTACTTAGTGGTGTGCATTGTATCATGAGTGTTGGAGGGAGAGATGGCGATATTGAATTATGCTTCCGCTAATACGTTGCACGGGGACCATTTTCAAAAAAAAAAAAAAAAAAAATGCCTATGAACTACGATGTTTCTACTAAGAGATGTAACTAGTGTCCATTCGGTGTAGCGATAGGTAATTGTGGCGACCTTAGGTGGTTTAGGGGTGCCACAGAGAAAATGGGGAAGTTTTAATTATTAGTAGGCACAAACTGTTTACATAATATCAAGTACGAATTCTTTCCCAACTTCAAATTCCTATGTTTCCTTTTTCTTAAACATTTCCATTTTTATGATATTGCATCAAGTTTTAATTGACTTCTGATCAATGCAATGCCTTTTCCAATAAGAATTTATATTATTATCTGACTTATTATTATGTTTTCACTGTCTTTTTCGGTTTACCCGTGCAGCACTTGATCTGATAAAGAACAAGCAAGTCCAAGCCATACTAGGCCCTCAAGGTTCAGCGCAAGCAGACTTCCTCATCCACCTTGGAAACAAATCTCATGTACCAATCATCTCTTTTTCTGCTACTAGTCCTTCCCTCAGTTCCATCCGGAGTCCATACTTCATTCGAGCTGCGCAAAATGACTCGTCCCAAGTGAATGCCATAAGCGCAATCGTGCAAGCTTTTGGCTGGAGAGAAGCGGTCCTCATATACGTACACAACGAGTTCGGAGAAGGTATCATACCTTCTCTAAGGGATGCTTTGGAAGAGGCCAACACGCGAGTGCCCTATCGGAGCCTCATTCCTCCTACAGCCACGGACGATCAAATTCTGCAGGAACTATACAAATTAATGTCGATGCAAACGAGGGTGTTCATTGTGAACATGTTACCGACCCTTGGTTCTCGGCTATTTGCCAAAGTAAAAGAGGTGGGAATGATGAATGAAGGTTATGTGTGGATCTTGACTAATGGAATCACTAACCTATTGAGTTCTATGGATTCATCTATTGTCACAAGTTCGATGCAAGGAGTACTGGGCATCAGGACTTATGTCCCAGGCACGCCAAATCTAGACAACTTCATGGTTCAATGGACGACGAAATTCCAACAGGACAATCCATCCATCCTTAATCCTACATTGAACATTTTCGGATACTGGTTTTATGATGCTGCTCAGGCATTGGCATTGGCAGTCGAGGAAATGGGTGCGCTGAATTTTACCTTCAACATGTTGAATGCTTCAACAGATGCAACGGACCTCAACACTATCGGGGTCTCTCGGAATGGACAGAAACTTCTGCAAGAACTAGGCGATACGACATTTGCAGGCCTCACTGGAAATTTTAGCCTCATCAATGGGCAGCTAGAGTCATCGACGTTCCAGATTGTTAATATCAATGGAAATGCAGCAAGACGCATTGGGTTTTGGACGCAAGAAAATGGGTTGCTAAGAGATTTGAATTCAATCAACACAAGCAAATATTTAACTTCAAAGAGTAATCTCTTATCTATAATATGGCCAGGAGATTCAACTTCTGTTCCTAAGGGATGGGAGATTCCCAATAATGGGAAGAGGTTGAAAATCTTAGTTCCTGTGAAGTATGGCTTCGAGGAATTTGTAAAGGTGATTCGAGATCCTAGCACGAACACATCCCAAGTCACCGGATATTGTATCAGCATCTTTCAAGCCGTGGTAGAAAAATTGCCTTATGCTTTACCTTATGAACTTATTCCGTTTGCCTTCGCTAATGGAACTAGCGCTGGCAGTTACGAGGACATGGTTGATCAAGTAATTTACCAGGTGAGATATCTCATTGTAAGTGCTTGATTTCGTTGGGTTACATGTTGAAACTTATTATGCTATCATGTGACTGACAAAGAAAACATTTCCCTTCCTTTTTTGTTGGAACAGAAATACGATGTGTTGGTGGGTGATACGACAATCATTGCAAATAGATCATTGTACGTGGACTTCACCTTACCATACACTGAATCATGAGTTGTGATGCTTGTGCCATACAAGGACAACAAGAGCAAGAATGCTTGGATTTTCTTGAAGCCACTCAGTTGGGAACTTTGGCTGACAACCGGTTGCTTCTTTGTGTTTATAGCATTGGTCGTGTGGATTCTCGAGCATCAAATTAACGAAGATTTCAGGGGTCCAGCAACACATCAATTTGGCACAAGCTTCTGGTTTTCTTTTCAACCATGGTTTTTGCACAAAGTAATAACCCTTCATCTTAATAGATCAGTCGAACATCACAATTTATATATTGTTCTTGGAGAATTTATGTGCTTACTTTAATTTGGATTGCAGGAGAGAGTGTATTAAGCAACCTAGCGAGATTTGTTGTGATCGTGTGGGTTTTTGTGGTACTTATACTCACACAAAGTTATACAGCAAGCTTGAGCTCTCTTTTGGTGGTGCAAAATCTTCAACCAACTGTAACTGATGTAAATCAGCTCCTAAAGAGTGGAGAAAAAGTGGGATACCCGCGTGGGTCTTTTGTACATGATATGCTAAAGCAAATGAAGTTCACTGATTCCAAACTTGTCCCTTATCATTCCGTGGAAGAATGCGATGCGCTTCTTTCAAATGGAAGCGCAAAGGGCGGGATTGCAGCAGCATTTGACGAAGTCCCCTACATTAAACTCATTCTTTCTCAATATTGCAACAAATATACCACGATCCCAACCTTTAAAACTGCTGGATTTGGCTTCGTAGGTTTTCAATCTCTCAATCCTAGAAAAAAAGAAATCCCCAGAATTTTCAATTGCTAGGATTAATCGTTGTGTCTTTGATTGAAAAATCTGATGTCCTGCTTCTTTTGGTATTACAGGTTTTCCCAAAAGGGTCTCCACTAGTACAGGATATCTCAGAAGCAATCCTTAATGTAACTGAAGGCCCTAAAATGAAGGAAATCGAAAACTCGTGGCTTGGATCAACAACGAACTGCTTGGATTCGACTACCTCAGTTTCTTCCAATAGCTTGGGTCTTGACAGTTTCTGGGGCCTATTCTTGATTGCTGGAGCAGCTGCAACTTTAGCTCTCCTCATTTTCGTAGTCACGTTCGTCAGAAGAAATTGGCATATCGTAGCAAGTTATTCAGGTACATTGTGGGGGAAATTTGTTGTATTGGGACGAAGATTTTACCAAAGAGACCTCAATTACCACACTTTTAGAAAAGGCAGATCTAGAGATAGAAGCACGGTTGATGGTGCCAATGAGAATGCACCTGTTGAAACTATAGAAAACATGAACTTTCCCCGAGTCTGTCAAGCAAATCCAGCCAAATCGATGACGTTAATGAGCACGGCACACCATCTGCAGCACAACTTCCTATTCATGTAGAAGAAAGGTGCCCGGAGATAGCAACAAACGGCGAGCTTACCAGTGTAAATTAGGAGAGGTATATGCCTCAAGAACCTTAGATACTAAACTTTAATCCTCAACTAGTTGAACTCTGTATTTTTAGATGACGATATTTTCCCCCTCATTTTCTTCTCATGTAAGGCATGCCATTGATACTGCTTATTGCCTAGTCACAGACAATGTAAATGAAAGATTGATGCTTTTCAAAGCATTTTCCGGGGACATCATATGCACATATTAACTTCTCTTATCCTATATGTATTGCCAACGAAGAGAAGTGTTCATTGATATTTCGATAGCCATTGACGCCTAATCAACTAGACTTCTTAAATCCCATCGGTTTGCTACTGATGAAAGCAAATATGTCAACATCAGGATATAATTTTTTTCCAACCATGAACCTTTTTGTTGGTTTAAATAAATGAACTTTTGAAATATGAACATCTCATATGATTTGTACATAAATATTGACTCTTAGAAACGTGCACGGACATTTCACTGGTATATACTATAATCTTAAATTAGACAGACATAAAAAAGCAAGCGCTTATCAATTAATTAAAAGTTTCTTATGGCTTGCAGCCCGAATCAAGCGGCCTAGGACATTGCCATGAATTATGGGCCATGTCGCAGACTACCGCTTTGCTGTTCATTTTTAATTTGTTCTACTCAGCTACATGGACAGTGAAAGGAAAACGACTCCTCCGCGTGAAAACCAGAAAGTTTGGACTTGTCACCTAACATTCAACTCCGTATCAACCATCTTACAATAATTTTTCAACAAACCGAGTGAATCCAATGGACGGTAGTTGTTTGGACACAAATTTCTTGTTGAGCTCCATGAAAGATACAAATATTATTCACCTTGTTTGTCACATGATTTATATAATTGGCCCATTCGACAAATTTTTGTGTCAAGTAATGGGAATAGAATCCAATGGACGAGATCGGAAGGTGTATCGAGAATCAGTTAATGCCTCCACCATTTGAGTAGAGCTAATTGACTAGAGCTCAATAATTTCAAAGTCATTTTTCACATCATATAATTTTAATACTTACCAATAGCTCATAATAAGATAAACAATGTAATCCCTGGCGAGAAGCAATGACCTGGTGCTTTTACACGCATCAAATGAGTCAAGGGTAGAGAGAATTCACATTTCCATCATCATCTATCGCATTTAAGTAGACCATATCTCTCCTCACAAACATATTGAGAATCATAATGCTGTGGTTCCTGTTTTAATTTCTTGGATGACCTCATCGACGATTGATGTGCTTACTTGTATCTAAAACCAAGAGGCCAGTTACTTAATTTCTCCTAAATTAAGTTTTCGTTTTTCATAATTTTTGATAGATTGTAAATTATTTGCCGGGTCAATTTGATATAGAGATAATGTAACATACACTCAATATATATTGACAAAATGCTCTAAACTGCTATGTAGCCAATAAATGGCTGAGGTCAGACGGTTGCATTTTGGGCATAAATGGTTCCAGATGTGTTCCTTTCAAGCTAGGTAGATATGTGGATCCCAAAAAAAAAAAAAAAAAAAAAAAGCTAGGTTAATATGGAACAATGCAAATATCACCAGAGCCAATATAGGAAAAATTTATGTCGAGAGTTTTTACTTCAAGGCACAGGCAGCTTTTGGAAGCTCAAAGAAACACTCAATATGTTATATAGAAAGCCAATCTTATTGACAATAATAGTTATTATTATTATTATTATTATTATTATTATTCTTATTATTGTTATTATTATTCTTATTATTGTTATTATTATTCTTATTATTGTTATTATTATTTTTATTATTATTGTTATTATTATTGTTATTATTATTATTGTTATTATTATTGTTATTATTATTGTTATTATTATTGTTATTATTATTATTATTATTATTATTATTATTATTATTATTATTATTATTATTATTATTATTATTATTGTTATTATTATTGTTGTTATTATTATTATTATTATTATTATTATTATTATTATTATTATTATTATTATTGTTGTTATTATTATTATTATTGTTATTATTGTTATTATTATTGTTGTTATTGTTGTTATTGTTGTTATTGTTGTTATTGTTGTTATTGTTGTTATTGTTATTATTGTTATTATTGTTATTATTGTTATTATTGTTATTATTGTTATTATTATTATTATTATTATTATTATTATTATTATTATTATTATTATTATTATTATTATTATTATTATTATTATTATTATTATTATTATTATTATTATTATTATTATTATTATTATTATTATTATTATTGTTATTATTGTTATTATTGTTATTATTGTTGTTATTGTTGTTATTGTTGTTATTGTTGTTATTATTGTTATTATTGTTATTATTGTTATTATTGTTTCTATTATTGTTATTATTGTTGTTATTGTTGTTATTGTTGTTATTATTGTTATTATTGTTATTATTGTTATTATTTTTTTATTATTATTATTATTATTATTATTATTATTATTATTATTATTATTATTATTATTATTATTATTATTATTATTATTCTTATTATTCTTATTATTATTGTTATTGTTGTTATTGTTATTATTATTCTTATTTTTTTATTGTTATTATTTTTATTATTGTTGTTATTTTTATTTTTATTCTTATTGTTATTATTATTATTGTTTTTATTGTTATTTTTATTCTTATTGTTATTATTATTATTGTTTTTATTGTTATTTTTATTCTTATTGTTATTATTATTTTTGTTATTGTTATTTTTATTGTTGTTATTATTGTTATTATTATTATTATTATTATTATTATTATTATAGTAGTAAGCAGCAACAACAATGATAGTAACAACAAAGACGACAACAAGAACAACCACAATAATAATAAAAGGTGATCAACTTTAGTTCTATACCTACTTTTCCATTTGCTTTCAATTTTTCTACACCTTTTTCTAAACAGAGCTTACTCAATGCGATAATGTCCGGGTCCCTTCAACTCCAACTTGAGAAGAGTGTTAATGACTCACTTTGCAACTTAACGCAATTAAAACAGTGACCCCTGGTAGTATGTTAAGGCTTAACGTACTATTGAATCTACTATAGGATTGTTGTTTGGGTACGTGATGATTGAATTTAAGCAAGTTTGCGATGAGGTGGTTGAGGACTAATTGCGAGGGTTCGTGGTTTAATGATTGACCCGAGTGAAGCACTAACGTTGAATTGGTCAAGGTAAACGAGGGGGGACAGAACAACTATAATTAAAGTTGTCTTACTCCCGTGGACAAGGACCTTTGTTGGAGTTCACAAAAAACAACCAACTAGACCATTTGGTGTAAAGTTCTTGGAGTTACCTTTAGGTGTCCGACGTCTCACGTTTTTTTCTTTTTCAATCTCCTGAGATAAAGAAAAGTTATTGCACGATTTATAATGTGATTTAATGCCTTCTGATCATATAATTATTTGAGTCTCAACATGAGACTCACATGACCGATACTCTAGATGAGCTCGGTCTTCATCTTTTATTTGACCATGCAATATTTTTGTTTTGAGGAAGAAGTCACAGTATGGTCTGAAGATCATATCCTATAATATCACCAAGCCATTATTTGGGCCGTATATTGAGACCGACATGATCAACGATACATGATCATTGATTAAGAATGGCTTGGTGAGTATATATATGTACACATACATACATACATACATACATACATACATACATACATACATACATACATATTCTTGCTAGCTATATTAGACAGAGTTTAGCGGTTCTAATGCAAAAGTAGGTCCTAAGGATTTTCTACAGCTTCCAAACCAATAGAAATCAAAACAACAAAACTCGTAATACGCCATAATTTATTTATCAGAAGGTTCGGCTAAGGCTTGTAATGCTAACCAGGAGAGCCTATTAGATTTTGACATTAAATCTTAGGAGATAAGAATACCACAAATGTCATGACTTTCGTATAATACTTACTTAAGTGCCATATCTATATTTTCTACCACTTGAATGTCATGAATCCTAAAAATTGTTAATTTGAGTGCAATAACTTTTTGTTGATTACTCGAGTGCCATAAGTTTTAAAAATGTTCATCCAAGTGCCAAAAGTCAAATGTGTCTTAACATTTTGTTGCAACCTTCCCGAGGAGGGTTGGACCACCTAAAGGTTCGGTTAATTGATTACTAAGCTTAAACTGAGTTTGAGCTCTCTTAAACCCAAACCAATTCACAACTTACGTTCAAATTCTTAATATGTGTCACGACCTACCCTCGGGGGGAGGGAACATGTTTATAGATATTGCCTAAATAACAGGCATAAGGCCCATGATTAGGCGCAGGCTCTCCCAAGCCCATACCCCGCGTGACATTGGGATATTTTTTTAGGAATTTTATACAAAATGAGTTGCCACTAGCCTGTTGGAGTCGGCTAGAAATCAATTGAGGCATGTGAGTGTACCTCACTTCCTACACAATCAGAGAATCTAGAGTTGGAGACTTGATTACACTAATTAACCAATCAGTGCCCTTTCGGTACCTAATCTTATTCATTTTAATAAAATGATTTTTCTTTTTTGGCAGGCAGTTTGGATTGATTTTATACCTATTCGCTAACATGTGAAGTGATCATATGGGTGCGCAAACATTAAAGTAGCAATCACAGCTATCAAGATTCTAATTATAGTAAACTTGAGCAAATGCAATTAAACATAATTAGATATGCAAATTAAACACGTAATATAACTAGTATATGAGCAAATAAAGGCCTAATTACACTAAGAAACTAACCAAACCCTACAATTTTTTTTTTTTTTTTTTATTTTCAATTTTTTTTTTAATTTTTTTAAAAAAATATTTTTAATTATTTTTTAGAAAATATTTTTGGTTAAATTAAAGCGAACCGGGTCAGGTCCAGTTGGGAAGGGGGCCGATTGACCCGCCCGAAAAGGGCGAGGCCCAACCAATGCTCAATTAGGGGTTGGGCCCAACTGATGGGCCTAACCCCCCTTTTGCCACACGGGCCTCCATAAGCCCAAAATGGAAAACATCTCAGCCCAAAGACCAAAAGTCAGATGGCCCGAATTACCCAAAAACCCTACCCAAGAATTGTACCCGGCCCAACTCGCGTGACTCGGATTCTGGAGCCCTCCACTTCGACGATCCGCGGTGCCGGGGATTTGTTGGAGTGTCCCCGGGCAAGGCTTCGACGATGGCTTCACAAATGATGGCGGATAGCGGCGTCGTGAGGGACAAGGGTGAGTAGCTCAACAGGCGAGGACCTCCGCAGGTCGTCGGGGACGGCGTCGGCGGCGGTAGAGGCGTCGAGCCGGTGACGGCTTCGCTGCGACGGGGCAACAACGGAGATCTAGGGTAGCGATGGTGTCGGGAGGAACAACGGCGCATCGAGGCGGTTGGTCAAGGGTTTGGTAGTGGCGATTGGTGTCGAAGGGTGGAACAACAGTAACGGAACACGATCCGTCGGCGTCGTTGGTGGTCAAATGGCGACGGCACGATAGGAATCCGTTGTAGCGACAGCGTCGGGGGTGGTCGGGACAGCATGGCTGCAGGGGTTCAACTCGTTAGGCGTTAGCGATGTAGCGGAAGACCAGTACAGCAACCGCGAGTCTTCCCCCTCCAGATCTGGTGTCCAGTGGCAGCGGTGGTGTGGTAGCTTCAGGCTGCAGGGGGCGGCGGCGAGGAGGGCAATGGTGGTGTTACAGCTTCGGACTACATGGGGCGTCATTCAAAGGGCAGCGGCATAGACAGTGTTGAGTAGCGCCACCGCTGCCCTCCTCCCCTCCGTTCCTTCTCCCTCTTCTCTTGTCTCCCTCTGCTTTATGGTTACTACTCTTTTCTTCTGCTTTCTCCTCAGTTCCTCTGTGTTGGCCCCTCTCTCCTTTCTCTTTTGTCCGTTCTCCGCTCTATTCGTCTCTTTTGTTCTCTCTCTGTCTCCCCTTTTCTTTGCGCTCTCCTCTCATTCCTTTGTCTTTTTTTTTTCGATGCCTCTTCCTTCTAGGGTTTCACGGGTGAAGATGGAGGAGGGAGAAGGTGGCATGGGTCGAGCCAAGGCAAGATCTGGCCTAGCCCCTTTCCACATTTTTTTTCTTCTCTTTTTTGTTTTTTTTTTTCAGTGACTAATTCCTAATTTTGTACACGATTAAGTCCTAACTAAAACTGTAAAATTTAGGTGTCAACAGCTGCCCCTATTTGAATGGGAGCTCGAAGAGGTTCCATTCAAAGACAAAAGACACCTAAATTATTTTGGCGATAGAGAAACCCTAGGTGCATAGGCACGTATGAGGTCGATGGAAATGACTCATAACTATAGAAGCGTGTCTTGTCAATAAGAGGAAGAAAGACTCCGGGCTACAGAAGCATGTCATGTCATAAGAAGAAAGAGAGACTCCGGGTTACAAAGCTCTCCAAGCTACAAAGCTCTCCATGTCATAGGAAGAAGGACTCTGGGCTACAAAGCTCTCGGGGCTACAAAAGCACTATGTATTACAAAACTCTTCGTGTCATAGGAAGAAAGACTCCAAGCTACAAAGCTTTTTGGGCTACAAAAGCACTTTGGGCTACAAAGCTCTCTGTGTCATAGGAAGAATGACTTCGGGCTACAAAGCTCTCCGGGCTAAAAAAGCTCTCCGAGCTACAAAGCTCTCCATGTCATAGGAAGAAGGATTTCGGGCTACAAAGCTCTCTGGGCTACAAAAGCACTCCGGACTACAAAACTTTATGTGTCATAGGAAGAAGGACTTCGGGTTACAAAGCTCTCCGAGCTACAAAAGCACTCCGGGCTACAAAGCTCTCTAGGCTACAAAGCTCTCCGTGTCATAGGAAGAAGGACTCCGGGCTACAAAGCTCTCCGGGTTATAAAAGCTCTCTGGGCTACAAAGCTCTCTATGTCATAAGAAGAAGGAAAGACCCCGGGCTACAGAAGCACGCCGTGTCATTAGAAGAAAGAGAGACTCTGAGTTACAGAAGCACGCTGTGTCATAAGAAGAAAGAAAAATAAGGTCTCACCGTGTAACAACGGGTTTCGACTGGGTTGGAAATGCATGATTTGAGGGAAATCAATGAACCTTTGTAGATGACATGGTTTAAGGTTGATTATGAACCTTTTGAAAAATCGTAGTTTAAAGATAGACTCATGAATATCTTAAAATCGTGGTTTAAGAATAGACCCACGAATCTTGTGGTTTAAGGATAGACCCACGAACTGTGTGGTTTAAGGATTGACCCACGAACCATGTGGTTTAAGGATAGACCCACGAACCTTGTGGTTCAAGGATAGACCCACGAACTGTGTGATTTAAGGATAGACCCACGAACTGTGTGATTTAATGATAAACCCACGAACCTTGTGGTTTAAGGATATACCCACGAAT